>JAJQWJ010000004.1:33111231-33346231 GCA_023637945.1 Phaethornis superciliosus | reverse complement strand
ACTACTTTTTAAAGCAGAAAGATATAGTTTACATACAACATAGACATGGCTGGAGGATATCTTACTCGCAAGACTTCTACCTATGTCAGATTTTTCATCTGGGTAAGAGTACACTTTCTTCCCCAGAGAAAAACAGAGAGGGCTGGAGCCATGTTATGTGACACCAAGAACTGCAGCACGAAGTTGCCTAACAGGGGAGGTGAAGAAAAAAAAAAATAAAAAAAAAATTCTTGCTTTCACCAGTTCATCAGTCACACAATATCTCAACATGGAAGACTTACAACGAGAAAGAAAAGCACCGAAGAATGCATCACTGGCTAGATTTCAGTTTAAGAATAACTGATCAAATCCATAATTAATTATAAGACAAAAGCTATCACTGAAATTTATAGGTTTGGAGAGAAGAAAAACCATGGGGTTCTTTGCCTTCCTGGTGAAAAATTAAGTTTTGTAGTATAGCTGCAATTTGTTCACAATAGGAAAACACTTTCATTTCTGGAGGAAGAGAGCTTCTACTACTGTGGAGACTTGTAATTGTAAATTCAGCTTTTGCTGCCAGAAGTGAACAACTTAATTTGCAATTCAATTCCTCATTTACACTATTTTTAACATCTTTTAGAAAGAAAAACAGGATCTTGGATGATGCTTCAAAAGCAGCAAGTCCCTTTAGGAAAGTTTTCAAGAGCAAAGGAAATAAAGTGTCACAAAATGTGAATATGAAAGCACATAAGGCAAAACTTGTCCACTGCATTTAACTGAAACAAAGCAGACTGAATTGTTTAATGATATGCAAGCCAACCTTTAGTCAAGAAATCATGGGTACATTTTTACTGTTCTCTGTATCAACAACCTTGAGTTCACTCTCTTAAAAAAAAAGTGAAAACAAAGAATGACATGCCTAAACAGAGAGCATTATTATAATCTTTGCTATTCTGAAACCTGCTTTCAAGTTTCCTGTCTGCCAAAGCAAACAGAAATCATCAGGACCACATTTATACCCTTAAAGAGCCTGTAAGCAGAAACAAAGGAGTAGAGTGAGATATTAACCAAGACAAAACTTTGTGCTCTATTCCAGCTTGGAATGCAAAAGTCAGACTAAGGATGTCTGTAGGTGCACAGTTTGTGACAGATGCAGTCACAAGAATAAATGTACATGAAACAGTCACACTCCACCAGAACCCATGCTGTAGAAACAGCCTCGAACTACCTCATTTTACTTTTAATAACCATTTGCACAGAAGTCAGAGTTGCAAGCTTTTGTCTCCCCAAATTTACAGATGGAAAGAACTCGCATTACCATCAGGGGTGTGGTGTACTTCCAGCAACTCCACATTTTTATCCAATTGGAAAGAAGGAATATTACATTTCTGCATAAATGAGGGCAACAATTTTGACAGAGGCAAGATCATTATAGCAAGACAGAAGTTCAAAAGCAGATAAAAAAATCCAAAAACTTGTGTTTACAGTCTGAAACATCACAGGAGTAAAGCAGATCTCATGCTCCACAGCAAAGGAAACTGACTCATTTTACAGATTTCAATAAGCTGCAGGGGACAGCCATCTGCCAAGTCACATGGGACACAATTTAATAATTATGACTGTGATTACCACAAACTATTCTAGAGGTCAACCTACATAAAGATATTCAGTACCTTGAGCATTAATAAAGAAAATGGAATGCTAAGGTGTGTAATCTATGCCTTGGGATGACTAGCAAGAATAGGAAAAAAAAAGTACTACCAGATAGATTTCTACAGTGCAAGCTACTTTTAAACAAAATTATGCCAGATTTAAAGGTTACAGGTGCTTTTTGTTGGTATCTCAGTCAGCAGGCTGAGTCAGAAAAGGAGACACTGCTAACATGGAACCAGCAAGGAGACCACACCTATGGCTGCCATTGAAATTTATCCAGATTAACAAACAACTCATCTGATCTTACATAACGGTCAAAAGGCTACCTTACCTTCCTCTTATAATCTTGGCAATATTTACATTTACAATACATTTACATTTACAATACATTTCCTACCTTATTCTACTGACACTTTTTTTTTTCCTATTATGTTTTTAAGCAAATCCAGACGTGCATCAAGGCTACCACTGGAATGTACTTCTGATTAAAGCACATCAAGGTTGAATTCCAAATTCAATTCTCCACTGGCCAAAGGCAGACCTAGGACAGAACCAAGCTCTTGATACCATTTCAAGCACTGCATTTCAACAACATGCAGCACTGCTACTCCAAATGAGAATTCATATACATGTTCAGTCAGATGGATGTTATCCATACCACCATTTGGATACCCCAGTTTTACTTGAGTAGGGTAGTTTTCAACCAAAAAACTACAAAAGCTGATCAGAAGGAAATCCCACATGCACTCTTCAAACAAGCAAACAAATATATGACATGATCGAACAAGACCCCATTGCATTTAATCTGGGATACAGAGAATGTAACATTAACCTAAGAAGGAACAGCCAAATATAACTATATACTTATCCATAAGTATTTATGAAAATGCCTGTCTTAATTTTTGAGATTTTTAAACTAGATTTTTGAAATTATAGGAGCAATAGGTGTCTATGTGGGCTAGTAGTCATCTTAACATAGAAGTCAGAAGTCACATAGGCAAGCCAGTATTTACATCTCCAGTTTATATTGTGTATTTTCATTGCACCAATCAAGACAGAATGCATTATTATCATTTCATACCCACTGGAATACTAAAAAGCAGCCTGTCAGCCCATTACTAAACAAAAAAGCCAACACATGACTCCCAACATCTAAAAAAATATATACTAGTACATTTATAATAAAAGTGTTCTCAAGCTATCTAGCAGGTTGGGTTTCTTGTGGGTTTTTTTTTAGCTTGTGTCCCTTGTGCCAAGCATTTGAAAAATATACGCTAGTCTGGTTAGGACTTTAGACTTAGGAGTCTGGTCACTCATTTTAGTTTTGGTCATGACTGCTTTTCACAAAAAAATTACAATCTTTCTTTTTCCAAACAGGTATGACGTAATTTTCATTCCATCATTACATTTTCCCCAAGAACACAGAGAATGTTTGCCTGCCTTAAGCTTCTAACATAAAAGAGTGATACAAAACTTTACCAACTTTCATGTTTATAAGTTTTTACAAGAAAACCACAAACAAAAATTACTAAAAGCAAGTAATTTTCTTGTTACTGACATCAATCTAGAGGCCCAAATTTTGCCCAGTTAAAAAACATCATAACAAACCAATAAAATGCTGCAGAAGTCACCAGGAGCTGATGATGGAAATGTCCTGTTTGTTTACAAGGTAAGGCCTCACGCAGATGTAGAAGTTTAGCCACAGGCATTAAATGTGAAGCCACCAGAACAGCCCATGTTTGCAACACGCTTATCTTAACAGCAAACGATAAAATTCCATTATAAAAAGGGATATAAAACAGGCACTTAACTTAGATTTAATATCATTTTGTTCAAATTTTATGGTCTTCAAGAGACTGCAGCACTTCAGAACATGTTTGGCATTAACATCAGTGTTAAACATCTTAAATCACATTCAAAGCTCCTGCTGGCATCTGCACATACTTCTTCCCTATCTGAATATAAGGGCCCTGGCATGTCATCAGATCCTGTTGGCATACAGATACCTGGTCATGCAGCAAAGACACATCAGATATCCCCAGGTGATAGTAAAGGTTTGATTAAACGTTATGTCTCCCTACATATCTAGGTTTTTGTTCGGTTGGTTTTGGTTTCTTTACTCTTCAGAACGAAACTTTTAAGCTTCCAAAACAAAGCGTGACTCTTGGTAATGTTGCTCTTATCACTGGTTTCACCGGGCGGGGACAGGAGGGACAACTCCTGCCATTCAAACACCATCCTAACAGCCATGGCACGGTCGTTCACCACCTTCCATTTGGGCAGAGATAAGGGGAAGCCCAGGAGGGACAACTCCTGCCATTCAAACACCATCCTAACAGCCATGGCACGGTCGTTCACCACCTTCCATTTGGGCAGAGATAAGGGGAAGCCCTGGCAGCCCTGACACGGCGCAGGAGGCGGCCCCTCCATCCCTCGCAAGGGTTAAATCTAGGGCAGGAGTCGGGGCATGGAAAGGGAGAGAAAAATGGACAGGGGAAAAAAAAAAAAAGAAAAAAAAAAAAAAGAAAAGAAGGGAGCTACCGGGGGACTCACCTGCAGCGCCTGCTACCTGCGCCGTCCCCAAACCAAACCCCACACCCCGCCGGCAGCTGCAGCCCAGCGCTGCCCGCGGAAGGGGGGCGGACGGGAGCAGAGCTTTCAACAATAATCATCATAATAATGAAAATTAAAAAGCCTCCGCTCTGCAGGCCCCGCGCGGTGCGGAGTCCGGGCGAGCCCCAGCGCGGAAGCTCTGCCGGGGCAGGCGGAGCCGGGGGGGGGGTGAGGGGGAGACAGGAGTCCTGCCAAGGAACCGACTCGGCGCCGACGCAACAACACCCGAACCCTCTTCCCGCTCCAGCCAGTTGGGAAGTTTCCTCCGGGGAGTGGAGGAGAAGAGGAAAGGGGCCAGAGAGGAGGGAGACCTGACCGCCGCAGTGCCGGCTTCCTGCCGCGCCCCGAGGAGAGGGCGCTGGGAGGCGGCGGGGCCGCCCGGTCCAGCGCCCGCTCTCCACCGCCGGGCCCCCTCCCTCCCTCCCTCCTTCCCCGCCTGCCTCCCCGCCGCAGCTCACCTGCCGCCGCCTCACCCCGCCACAGCCGCTTCAGGCCGCCTCTCGTCAGCCGCAAGGCTCTCGGCGCTCCAGGCCCGGAGCCTCTCCCCGCGCCCGTCGCCTCCTCAGGAACCGCCGGACCCGCAGCCGCTCCCGTTCGGGGAAGAAGCGGCCACCATGTTACTTTCTCCCCCGCAAACGCCTACAGGCGTGTCCAGGGCCCGCCCCGAAAGGAGGCGGTGGCGGCAGTCAGACGGGGAACGGAGAGCGCAGCGTGACCGGGATGGCGGCTGCGGCCTGGGGGGCGCCCGCGGGCGGCAATGGGCAGGAGCAGCCGGGCCCTGGGAGGGGGCGTGGGGCGCTGAGCACCAGCGGACCTGGGTGGGAGGCGGGGGATGTACGTGAGAGAAGGTGACAGAAAGAGAGAGGAATGACTCGGGGTCCCCTCTAGGCAGGCAGCGTGGTGAGGGTTAACAATTTGTGGGGTGTCGCCCCCGACTGGTGCTGGCCAGTGCCCCGGTCTGTGAGGTGCTGGTTTGCACCAAAAAACAACAACAACAAAAAAAAACAAACAAAAAAAAACCAACCTAAAAAAATATTTCCGCAGGTCGTTTTACCCTCTGCCCAGATAAGGTTGCTTGCTTCCTAGAGGGCTCTCCACTAGCGAATAGCGCTCGGCGTACTTCCCGAAAGGAATAAATCTGTGCAGAGGCGGAGCCTGAGCTCCAGAGAGGGTGGGAGCACATTCGTAGAAGTTGTGAAGGACTTGGGTCAGTAGAACGTCTAAACCGGTAGAGTTCAATGTATTTATCGACCATCTGCATGCTGGAGTTGAGTGCACCAGCAGTAACTCTGCTGATGGTAGCAAACAGGGAGATGCTCCTGAGGGACAAGAGGTCTTGCAGAGCGATCTGCACAGATTGGAGCGCTGGGCTACCATTAGTGGCATGAAATGTAATGAGAGCAAAGGCCTGAATCTGCACCTGGGATAGAGGAACCCTGAACCCAAACAGGCTGGGAGAGGAGTGGCTGGAGAGCACCCCTGCAGAAAGGGACCTGGGGGTGCTGGTGGGTGTCAGGCTCAGTGTGAGTCAGCTGTGTGCCCTGGCAGCCAAGAGGGTGACCCGCATCATGGGGAGCATCAGCCACAGCATGACCAAGAGAGGGATGACTTTAGCCTTGGTGTGGCCTTACCTTGAGCACTGTGTGCAGTGCTGGGCCCTACAGTTTAAGGAGGATGTTGAGGTGGTTGAATGTGTCCAGAGGAGGGCAACAAAGCTGGTGGGAGGGCTGGAAGGCATGTCCTGTGAGGAGTGGCTGAGGACTTTGGTTTTGTCTAGTTTGGAGAAAAGGAGGATGAGTGGTGACCTCATTGCTGTCTGCAGCTTCCTGAAGAGGGGAACTGCCAAGGGAAGGTGCTGAGCTCTTCTTCCTGCCATCCAGTGCCAGGACACATCAGAATGGTTCAAAGCTGCACCACAGGGGGCTAGACTGGATATTAAGAATTATTTCTTAACTGAGAGGCTCACCAAACACTGCAGTAGGCTCCTCAGAGAGGTGGTTGATGCCACCAGCCAGGTGGTGTTTAAAAGCTATTTGAACAGCGCCTCAATAATATGCTTCAGTATTTTGTCAACCTTGGAGTGGTCAGGCAGACAGACTAAATGATCATCCAGTCTAATCTTGTTGTGTCTAAATCCCGGTTTGTGAAAGATGCTGAATGGAATGAAACCAGAAAGTGGTCTTCTGACAGGGCAACTTAAGGAAGCTGTGGTATCTTGGAAATTTTGCTACATTTCCCGTGGGCAATGCTTTCTCTTCCAGGAGTTAAGTGAGCATCCCTTCATGGGCTTGTGGCAGTTCTGCTCTGGGCTGTGGCCACTCAGGTCTTGAAGTTGTCCAGGTTCAGGGATCCCACCTCCTCTATGGGCAACTCACTCCAGTGCTTAATGGTCATCACTCTGATTTTGGTTTTGATTCCTTATCTCCATCATGAACCTCTCTAGCTGTGGGAGAGGCCACTGTCTCTCAACCTCACACCAGGCAGTGTGAGGAAGAGCCTGTCCCTAGCCCCATGGGAGGAAGCAGGGGAGCCCAAAGGACTTGCCAGCAGTGCTGGAATGTAGAGAGAGCCTCAGGACTTTGCTGCAGCCTCTGTGGCAGGCATGAGGTGTTATCCAATGAGCCCCCATGCCGTATGTGCCTGGAGATGTCTGCCATGGCAGGAGCAGCCTGACCCCTGGGACCCCCTGGAAGACATCACCAAGGCTTTGGTGACTGATTTGAAAAAACAGTGTTGAGCACAGAACAAGAAAGAGATGAAGGGGTGGACTAGGCAGTGGTGTTGCAGTAACCCCAGACATATGTGCTGGGACCACAGTGATGCTGGGAAGAGAGAGCTGTGGGTGAGGATGGCCAGGCTGTGACAACCCTGAGCCATGGGTTCTCTTGTCACCGAGGGATGGGCTGTGATTCCATCCACGGAATCCACGGAATTTGACATTGCCAAGTGATGGAATGTGACCATCCACACCTCAGTACTTATAACTGGGTGCTGAGGCTCACCTGGCTGGCTTGGCCCCGCGCTCCAGCTGAGCGAGTTCTCAAGGCTGGAAGCGTTGGGTGAGGCCTTTGGTGCTGGTGTCGTGCTCAGGGAGTTGTTCCTCACAGCTCTCAGTGCCTGACCCCAGAGCCATCAGAGGAGTTTAACCCAGCCCTGCCAGCTTCAGGCAGCTGGAGCAACCAGGAGGCAGGCTCGGAGCAGCAGAGGTGAGCTGGGAGGGGACAGCTCACCCTGGGGAGCTGGGATGGTTTCCTTCTTAAGCGACGTGGGCATTTCTTCCACCTCTCCCCGGGCCAGCACATGAGCACGGCCTCTGTTCCCCTTCTAGCCTGACAGCCATTGCTGCAGCGCCAGTGAGAGGGAGCAGCCTGACAGCCCCAGTTCCTCTTGGCCCATCACAGCCCATGGAGAGCACGGCCATGGAGCTGGAGGACAGCAGGGAGGAGACGGGCTGCGCGGTGCCTCCGCAAATTCTGCTGCCCGTGCATCTTGCGGTGGGCTGAGGGCAAACCCAAGTGCCCTCTCTGCAGGAGGAGGATCCTTGCCATCATTCACTCGGTGTGGGCAGACGATGACTTTGAGGAGGACATTGTCACACCACCTGTGGCGTCCTCAGTCGCCGGACACCAGGCAGGAGGAGCTCCCGGCTGTCCAGCTGCCCGCGGCCCTGCAGTCACGCAGGCACAGTCTGTGGGGACGGTGCCCGGGGCGTCTCTGGGTGGCCTCGGGCCCAGCACCTGGGCATCCATTTTCCGGGACCACCCAACTTCCCTCCATCTCCTTCTGCCCCGGGCATGCCAGGAGCCGGCACTGGCGCTCAGGACCCGGTGTTTTAGGGCAGCCCTAGTGGAGGCCCTCCTGGTTGTCTTTGGCCTGGTTGAAGATCTGCTGGTCCAGCTGCCGGGGCCCTCCCTGGAAAGCCGTGCGGCGGCATTTGCGTCGCTGTCACCGTGCAGCGGTGCGGCAGGGAGGCCCCTCGGCTGCTGGAGGACAGACATGTTGCTGGGCTTGGAAGAGCAGCCCCGGGGCTGCTCCAGGCCCTGCTGTCTCACAGGGAGAGGCTCCCTCCCACACCTGTCCTGGCCCTCTCGGGCAGCCCTGATGGAACCAGCACAGACAACGTCCCCAGCCCCTCAGCAGCTGCCCTCTGTGGGGGTCCAGGCAGCTCTCCCTCCCTCTGCCCCTGTTCCTGTCCCCAGGGAGCAAGAAGAGCCCCAGGAGGAGACCCGGGAGGCTGTGGCACATCCGTATATTCCAGGGCAGGGCAGGGCAGGGAACGGTCCCCTGCAGGGCCACGGTGACCCCCAAAGAGGAGCAGCTGCAGCTGCGAGACCTCTTCTTCTCCAGGCAAGAAGAGGCCACCCCACCGCAGCACTAGAAGAACACCCCAGATGCTGCTGAAGCCAGAGCTGGGACAGCAGATATCTGGGGCATCCCCCATCCCTCAAGGCCTCCCTGCCCTCTTAAGTGTCTGTCAGGCAGTAAAAGAAAATAAAGTCCTGAAACCTGCAGAAAGAGTCTCATTGTTACTGACAGGTGGCATTGCTATCCTCTGTACCCTTCTGCTTTCTCCCCCTTTCCCTGGGATGATGCCCACGGTTTCCTCTGGTCTGCCACTGAGCACCATGGGGTTACTCCCTCTGTTCTTGCACATCCTCCTTGTCCTGCTTTGACTGTCATGGGGCTGGACCTGTCCTCTCAGAATGCATCTCTCCCCGGAGCACAGTGGATGTGCTGCTGCCATCTAGCACAGGCTTTCTTCCCACTCCTTCAGATCCAGCCTTGGTGATGGAATTTCTTCTCCTCTGCTCAGAAAGGACCCCACTGTGGCATATGACAACTATCAGCTTCCCAGCACCACTCACCACCACCCCACCCATTGCATGGTCTCTGCAGTACTTCCCATGGCACAGCTCCTCTCCTGCTGCCAGTCAACCCTACAGAAAAGGCAGTGCCTCTTCTCTGTGCTCCCCTTGCCCTCCTCTCACTCACTGCAAAACACTGGTGCTGAGGAGTAAACTATTTACCCTTTCTGTCTGCACAGTTCAGTCACCTCACAGTAGCTGGCAGCTATGAGATGTTTCATCCAGGCAGTTCCTTATTCTGCGTCACTAAGAAACTCAAGGCCTATTTTAATGAGTTCATTTTTTTCTGAGTATGTGGGTTGAATAAGGTACCACCACAAAAGGTCATTGAGCACCAGAACTGTCCCAAAAAGTGAGATGAGCATCCTTTATATTCCTGGTACCACTTATTTGAAGGAGAGAATGAGGCCAAGAGAAAGGTAGCTAATTTGTGCCTTTTTGTACTTCTGTCACTCAGAGAGGTTAGTTCTGATGCTTGCACCTAAAATAACATTTTTTTCTGTAATACTGTGTGTGTCTTGATCCATCCTGCCCTCCCCCATGCTCCCCCCAATCTTTTAACAGGAGCAGATAATCTAAGCATAAATGTCTTTGGTGGTTTGTTTGTTTGTTTGTTAATTTTTGTCTTTTTTCCAAAATAATAGTCCCTATCATTCCAGTTTGTGACTGATGCCAAAACCCTGTATTTGAAGTATTTTATATTAAAGCAAATCTTTCAGTTTAATTTCCATTTGAACAGCACACAAAAAAACCCCTGTTTAACATAAGTTCAGAGAGTTTTCAAAATTACCTATATACTTTACAAGTCCTTTTATTTATATAGTCTTCTTTAAAAAATCAGCATATGTGGCTTAAAATATTGGCCTGAATTCAGGAATACTTCGATATTAATCATTAAAAACCACAAGTTATCTCAGTCTTCTCTGCATAAAACATAGCAGAATTTTAAAAAATATTTATCTTCCAAGGGCTCTCTCTCTTTATTTTTCTGGAAATGTTGTGTTCCATTTCCCTTTAAAAGCTTTCAGTTACAGTCTCACTGTGTTGAGCTTGGAAGACAACGAATCTTAGAATTGTTTTCAAAATGCTTATGTTTCCCTCAAATATTATTATCTGAGTCCTCAGCAGCTGAAAAAGGGAGATTACATCTGTTAGAAGGAATTGAGCATGGTATCTCTTGGTTTTGGCAACACATAGAATTTGGTGTTTTAAATAAGCACAAGGCTCTCCACTATCTGTTTCTGCTAGGACTCTCCGTTGTTTGGTCTTTGCTGAAAGCTCTTGCTTTTCTCTTTTTTTGTCGGGTTCCTGGGTTTGCTATTGCACAATAGCCACTTTTCTCTACTCAACTGATTGTATTGTATGCTGCTGTTTGTTGGATTGGTCAGTCTGCATGAACAGAAATATACAAAAACAGTAGTTTTGTAAGTACACTCAGGTTTGTGATTTATGTGACTTTTGATCTATCTGTAATTGCTCAAATAATTATCCTATTGCAAAAAGAATATCTCTGAACATAAACTGAGTTTTAAAGTTTGTGTTAGTTTATGCTGACTCACTTTGTCCCACAACTATCTAGCCTGACTTATGACCTGTAAGTACTTACCTTGGTCTTATTGGCTGTGGTTAGTAATGTAAGATCATTTTTAATTTCCTCTCCAAGAAAACTTATTTCTTGTAATGAATTCAGTACTACATCCCCTGAAATTCTCATTATCTTAAGTTTTCACTGTTTGTGTCATAATAGTCATATTTTTCTTTCATGCAGAAGATGTTGATAGCCTGGGGCAGAAATGGTTGGAGTCTAATCAAAATAGAGTCTACCCAACTAGCTCTATTCACTGGTCCTGTGAGGACTGATCGGAAGTGCATAGCACTAAGAAAAAAATTCATGTTTTATTCTTTCTATCCTTAATAGAAAGATAAGAGGTGGATGAAGAAAGCTTTGTCAATATTAATAGCATATTACCTCTTCAGTCTTACAGATACTGTTGTAAATGGTCATTTTCCTAGAAAACTGAACAAAGCAGAAAAGGAATTGGAGGCAAATGGAGGCAAGTAAACAATAACATCACACTATTGCTGTTTTCGTTTAGGAATTTAAGAGAAGCAACAATTCTTAAATCAGCAAAGTGCAAACTGCTTTCTGAGAAGGGAGCAGGAAGGTGAAGTTTTTGTGAGGGTCTTTGAGTACAAACCCAGGCACCTGGGAGCCACATAGCACCAATTACTCCTCACTGGGAGTATGTGTATGTAGCCACAGGCCTCTGCTGCTTGACTGTAGCTTTCCTACAACTATTCTGTCCTCTTACTCTACCCCTCCTCTTGCCACTTCTTCCCTGTTAACCCATTATGTAGTCTCATTGACAGTAACATGTCCTCAGCCATCACACTCTGTGAGGATACATACGAGGGAGAAAGCTTCCTATTAAGCAGTTCTCATGATAGCATCTTTGGTTACATACTAATGAAGACTAGGTTAAGTATGTATGCAGAGACAGATGTTTTAGCACAATCTGACACCCATTAACTCAGGTTGTGATACCACAAACATTTTAAGCCAAAGGAGGAGGCCTACATCACATCCCAGTGCCTAGTTCTTAGTTCTCTTCCTACCTCTTCTGTGCTGGCAAGACAGTTCATGTTCTTATGGAGCAAATAAAGCCAGGCAACTAACATATCTGAAAAACAAAACAACAAAACAAAACAAAACCCAACAAGTCACCGGTTGAGTTTTCTTGCGGCTTTACAAATGCTTTTGTTACTGAAAGAAAGGCATCAGCAAAGGCATTCATTTCCCCAGCTAGTCAGTTAGCTGGGGAAAAAAAAGTTCAGAAAGTACCTCTGAAAAGCAACTGTGTACAGGGACACCATGCCTAGTGACTGCTGAAACAGGTTGGAGGTGTGGGACAGTAGGTAGAGCGGCTTCATCCAAACAGTTCAGTTTTCTGTTTAAAAATATTTAATTATTGGCATTTGTAGGAAGTGAACTTAGAAGTTAAGTCCCTTACTAGAGGTTTAATTCTGGAAGCATCTACTCAAAACCCTTCACTCAAGGGGAAAAACAATGACTCAATGAGAATAATGGAGTTTGATCCCATGTTCCAGGTTATAGTTAAATACAGCAAATGGATGTGCATGTGGTTGTTGTTTTTTCCCTTTCCACGCTTCCTTCTTCATTTACTAAGTACTTTACAGGGGAAAGGGTGGGAAGTCAGATGTGAGAATAGACTGGATGCAGAAGCTCTTTTGTACATAGAAATAGAATAACTGATCCTGTTGTAGTGATTCTCTTTCAGGACTATACAGGTAAAAGTTAACTAAAAGAATGTTTGCTAGCCCTTTTATTTTCTTAGTTAATGTTTTCATTTGAACACAAAAGACTGCAACATTCCCAGAGGTCTCTCTCTGCAAGTTTTCTATCTGCTGCATGAAAAAGGGGTGTGGGGGGATGACCTTATAACACATTTCTGGCATCAGATGAGTGGGAAATGAGGTAACATATCTCTCTACCCAAGGTTTATGTCATTGGCTCAGGAAGGACTAAGCCTTTCATCTTTCTGAAGTAAATTGTGTTTTCTGCAGTTTACCATGGGTGGTGGTTTCAGTCATGACCTTGGAAGCTTCTCTTTGCTCCATGTATTTCTCTTTGCTTTTTTTGAGGAGAGTAGCCTCACATTGCGGGGTTTTTTAAAGTGAATACTTGGTATGGTCTTACATTTCTTTTTCCAATTTTATTACACATCATGTAACTAGGAGACAGCCTAGGTATATGATCAGATCAGTTCTATGTGGTGATGAAATTCACCGATATGTTCCAGATGCATGATATTCTTTCATATCCTAAGGAAACAGCAAAATCTGGCATGTCATGAGGGCACAAGAAATACACACAGTCACTGTGTTTCTTCTTCTTTTAAAAATCTTTTAAATTAGCTTGTATAAATTCCTTAGTCTCACTATGGCATTTATAGTACTGCAAAAACAATGTTTATGATGTATTTATGAGATATCAGGATAAAAACACATCAGAAGTAGAAATTACTGTTATAATTTTACATTGGTATTGACTAACTAGAAAACATAGTACTCAAATAGAGAAACATTTTCTGCTACAGTGGTTGAAGGATTTATTTAACTGTTGTGTGGGATTTACATGAAATATTGCAACCCCCTGCAAAGACTTTGTTTTAATCTGAGATAACCAAATGCATACAAACAACAGATTTAACTTGAACTGTCCAAAATCAAATGTTATTTTACAAATAAAATGAGTAATAGCAAGGACCAATGTGCTTAGCACAGGATAAAATACACTGATACTAACTTATTCTCAGATAGCTGCCTGATACAGTAGTCAGCTTTGCTTATGTGTTGCCCAAGCACAACAAGCTTAGAGTAACTATATTTAACTGAGAGCATGGATTGATGTCACATACTTTGGGACATTCTGTAGATATATAACTTCTAGGGTACTTACTGCAGTGCAGTGATATTCACATGTTCTCAATGTACGTATGATGAGAGCTCTGTCTTTGTATAACTAGTATTCTTTGGTACTTCTGAATCATGGAAGGTATAAAGCATTAATTGTGTATTCATTTTGTTATTTTGAGTATATTTAAAATTATGGAGTGATTAGTGGGAGAGTTACTCTTTACATAAGAGAGCAACTTGAATGTATTGAGTTCTGTCCAGGGGTAGATAAGGAGCAAGTTGAAAATTTTGGGGAGAGAACTAAGGGGCAAGATAATGTGGGGGATACTGAGGTGGGTGTCTATTACAGGCTACCAGATCAGAATGAGAAAGTCGATGAGGTAGCAGATAGCAGCCTCATGATCACAGGGCCCTGGTTCTCATGGGGGATTTTAACTACTCAGATATTTGCTGGAAGACCCACTCAGCAGCCATTCACAGTCCAGGAGATTCCTCCTGTGCATTGATGACAACTGCTTGATGCAGTTGGTGGAGGAGCCAACTGGGAGTGGAGCATTGCTGGATCTTGTCCCAGCCAACAAGGAGGGCTTGGCTGAGGCAATGAAGGTTGGTGGCAGCCTTGGAGCTAAACCGAGGAAGTGTGGCCTGGAGGATTGGTTTGTGAGGTGGATCAGGAGCTGGTTGAAGGAGAGAAGCCAGGGAGTTGCAGTCAATGGGATGAAGTCTAGTTGGAAGTCTGTCTGTAGTGGAGTCCCTCAAGGGTCAGTAGTGGGACCAGTACTACTCAATACATTTATTGATGACCTGGATGAGGGGATAGAGTGTACTATCAGCAAGTTTGCTGATGACACAAAATTTGGAGGAGTGGCTGACACCCCATAAGGCTGTGCGGCCATTCAGAGGGACCCAGACAGGCTGGAGAGTTGGGCAGGGAGAAATTTAATGTGTTACAACAAGAGCAAGTGTAAAGTCTTGCATCTGGGAAAGAACAACCCCAGGTAGCAGTGTAGGCTGGGGACTGAGCTGATGGAGAGCAGCACAGGGGAAAGTGGCCTGGGGGTTCTGGTGGATGGAAGGATGACCATGAGCCAACCATGTGCCCTTGTGGCCAAGAAGGCCAATGGCATCCTGGGGTGCTTTAGAAGGGAGTTACTAGTAGGTTGAGAGAGATTCTCGTCCCCCTCTACTCTGCCCTGTTGAGGCTGCATCTGGAATATTGTGTCCAGTTCTGAGCTCCTCACTTCAAGAAGGACAGGGAACTGCTTGAAAGAGTCCAGTGCAGAGCAACCAAGATGCTGAAGGGAGTGGAACATCTCCCTTATGAGGAAAGGCTGAGGGAGCTGGGGCTCTTCAGCTTGGAGAAGAGGAGAACGAGGGGTGACCTCATTAATGTTTATAAATATGTAAGGGCAAAGTGCCAGGAGGATGGAGTCAAGCTTTTCTCAGGGGTCACTAACAATAGGACAAGGGGTAATGGTTATAAACTGGAGCACAGGTGGTTCCATATAAATCTAAGGAAGAATTTTTTCACTGTGAGGGTGACAGAGCACTGGAACAGGATGCCCACGGAGTTTGTGGAGTCTCCTTCCCTGGAGACAGTCAAAGCCCACCTGGATGTGTTCCTGTGTCACCTCCTGTAGGTGACCCTGCTCTGGCAGGGGGTTGGACTGGATGATCTTTTAAGGTCCCTTCCAACCCCTGACTTTCTATGATTCCATGATATAACTGCAGTAACAGTCAGCATGCCCTGTGCTTTGGAAAATGCCATAATAAACATTGGTAACAGCTGCAAGGCTATAAAATGCCCGTTAGCTGTTGATTGTATGAGGTAAAGTTGCTGATGTTTTTTGGTCACTGTTGCTGTAAGTCCTACTCCTCATGTTATTGTGATATAAGGGAGTCTATTGCTTTGCAGCAACCTATCTAGTTGTGTCTTCAAATATTGATGAAATGGCAAATCGAAGACAAAGAGAAAAATATTTTTATTTCTGACCATTAGGTGGAGCTAAAAATTGTAAAAATGGAAAAGTCAGTTTAATTTCTTTCCACCAAGCTACCTGGCTTCTATTCACTTTCATTTTCTCATGATAGAATGTGGCTTTTTTATATAACCTGCTCTCAGGATGCTGAAATCGGGTTATGTTTTACCTATGAACATGTTTCCACATGTTCAGCAATAAAAGTCTAATTGTGAAGTTTCTTTAATTATGGATGTCCTCAAGCTATATTTTCTACAGAACATGAAATGTGTATTTTAGCATTTGGATACTTTATGCTAATCCTTAGTGAATCCTTATGACCATCATGTTTTCTAAAAGGAGTGTAAGAGGGGCAGAAAGGAATTAAGCATGTTCGTACAGTACTGATATTGCCCAAATCAATGTGTTCACCTATATTACTTAAGTTAATGAATGTTTAAGCACTTCACTGGACTGAATCTTATGTATTCCTCATATGTCTGGATTGCTGCACTAAAATATCTATTGAGATAAACCTGCTTATTGTATGGATCTAAATACCCACCCGCCTTTCTATGTAGATTTTTTTCATTGTGATAACAGGCTTAAATTGATGATTTGGAGGTCTTGAAATTTAAATGAATTTACATGAGTTTTGTCCCGTTGATGCTGCATTTGCTTTGTGTAGGCAGAGTTATTGCAAGCAGATACAGTTACAATAGCAGCCTATAATTAAAAATGTGAATGTCCTAGTTTTGTTTTTAATTCACAGAACTAAATTCTGTGAATTAATTCAACGGCATTGAGCTGGGGAGAAAGGAGATGATTAGTGGTTTACAGGATTTGTTTTTCATCGTCGTGGTGGAAGGAAGCACAACCGATACCAAATGTGTTAGCAGTAGTGTGTTTTTTGTAGAAAAGGAGGAAAATATTTTAATTCCAAAACACTGTAAATATGCTTGTCATTATCATACATAGACAAAGATGTTCTCTAAGTTTATGTCACGGTTTAACATAAATTAGTCAAAATTTGGACTAGACTCGAGCAAATTAGCTCGGGTCCCACGTTGGGCACCAATAAAATCTGTCACGGTTTAACACTGGCCCGGCCTTAAACCAAGTAACAGATTTATATATTAATCTCTCTCTTCTCACTGATAAAGAAAAGAGAGAAAATAACGAAGAGAGACTTATGGGTTGGAAACTAAACTACACAACTTTAATGAAACAGTAATGATAAATAGGAAAAATTACTAAATATATACAAATATACAGGAAAATTGATACTACATTCCTCCCCCCCAGTAGCTCTCACGTCACCAGTGAGGCTGCAGGGCAGCCCTGGGAAAGTCCAGGCTGGAATCCTGGAGTCAGCAGCAGTCGGGAGCTGGAGGCAGGAACACACAGATTCAGGCTGGCAGGGATCAGGACCACAGGCAGAGGGACAGACGGAATCCTCTCAGGATGCCTAAGGAACCAGGGAGGGCAGGAAGAAGAAGGAAGCAGGAAAAAAGTGTTTGACCCTTGTGATCCCTCAAATTTATACTGAGTATGACGTGTATGGGATGGAATACTCTGTTTGGTCAATTCTGGCATCTATCTTGTCCGGCCCTCCCCAGAGAAGGGTTTCAGGTGGGACCTCCTTACTACTTCTGGAAGGCAAAATGTTACTTGGAGCTGAGCATTGTCCTTGGCTCTGCACACCAGTCTCTGGCAGTAACTATATACATCGAGTGTTATCAGTCCTAGAAGCAGACACTGTCTGAGAAACTTAATTTCAGCAAGGGCAGCTACTTGCAAGAGACTTAGTTGAAAGCAAAAGTACAAACCAGAAAATCACCTTTATCCTGGCCTAAACCAGGACAGTTTATATTTGGTCATATTCCTTGCAGATAATTTGAAGAATACTTGGCTGTTCCAGCATCCTTCATGAAGCAGACTTCTGCAAAGATTCTGCAATTTTTTAGTGATGTGTGTGGCGATCAGAATAAAATATTTAAAATTATGTTTAATTGTCTAAACTTTATGCTGTAACATATGCTTCTTTCCACATGACATAGAAAGGCAGAAGCCAGCATTCTTTTAAATCATGTATTTTGTTTAAAAATTATGTCTTGCAGCATCAGCACTTCTATGATTCTATGAAGTGGAATACATGGTGGAAGGAAACAAGTCATTAGGTATCCGGGGAAATTAGTATTGCAACAAAAATCATATTGCCTACTATATTTTTTACTGTTATTTATGTATGTCTTGCAGAATAGCCATGACTAAAAAAGTGCAGTACCCTTTTCAAGTGTAAATAATGTTCCATACAATTTGCTAATGTAAAAGGAAACAAAGAAGGTATTCTAAATTAGTTTTCCTTCAGTAATCAAAAAAAAAAAAAAAAAAAAAAAGGCTCAGTATATTTTCTCTATATTGTCTTCAGTCATATTTTCCTCAAAAGACTTATTGTATCTTCAGTAAACTTATTATTAACAACAGTGGGACCTGTATCGAACCAAAAAAAGCCATAATTAACCTCTGCATGAGGTTTGCAAGTGAATGTGACAGAAGTGACCAAATTCCATCAATGTCAATATCGAGACAGAGTATCCAATCTTGCTTCATTTTTTGCTTTGGAATCCTCAGGCAGGATTCAGCATAGCCATAATGGGACATAGGTCTCTTTCTTTTACTGAAAAGTGATCTGAGAAGCCCTCTGAAAAAGAAAATTTCTAGCAGCAGGTAATATAAACCCCTAAGGGCAGCAGAGGACTAAATCTGTCAAGAGATTCTCCATGAATGTGTTCAATCTTTTGTTGAACTTGAGGAGGTTGCAGAGGAAAGCACAAAAGGACCAGAAACAAAGACCTACTTATTTTTCAGTTTCAAGACAACTGTCTCATAGGTATGATTTCAAAATATGGAAATCTTTCCATTCATAGAATTTGCCTGGAAGCCAACAGATGCAAGCAACAAATAAGTTAGTAGGGGTTGTCTTTTGAGAGTGTGAAAGTGAGCATGAAAACTAAATCATTCTAAAAAGGCAAATACAAGACTGTGTGGCTGATTCACCTGGAGGTGAACATCAAAAGTATTAAATTCTTGGTTTAAAATGGTCTCTCATCTTACAAGTACTTGTCATTTTTCAGCAAAATGCTTTTTTTTATATTTAAATTCAGATTATCTGTAAATAAGGTAACAAAACACAAGCTTTTGCTAAGAATAACTGTCCAAATCCTGAGACATTCATGCAGCACCTATTAGAATCTTTGCCTGCTCTTTGAGGGATGTTAGACAGATCACTTGAAGTATAATCTTATATACAAGTTTATATACAAGTATAAACTTATACTTGGAGTATAAGTAAAGTGAAGTGAAGAATTTTGCCAAGAACATGTTTTTAGTGTATTTTTTTTAAGTCTGAAAATTAGGACTGCCAGAGGTGAAGTGGTGTTTAAGAAAATATGTTCTTTTACTCCTGATAAGGTACTTGTATTCTTCTGCCCTTTTAAATTGTGTAAATGTATTTACTGATCAGCAGATTGATCAAGTGAAAAAGAATGAGGGAGATGATAGCCTAATTTGTGATCCCTTCTTTATTTTTTAAATTAAAGGCATTGATTTTGACACACAAGATTAGGAAAATTCAAGAACTAGGGGAAAGGTCAAAGATGAAGTCTGAGGCAGCCCTGGTAAATATATATAGCAATCTGGCAATGTTTGTCTGACATCTTACCATATTATAGAACAGGGGAAATAAGTTCTGATGACTTCACTCAGGAAGCTTGTTGTCTGCTGACTATGTGACTCACTATTACTTCACATCCAGAAAAAGCAGTTTCCCGGGAGAAGAGGACTTTAGAATTAGAGAATAGTTCTGTGGAAAGTCAAGGAAAAAACCCAGGTTTTTAAGTGCAAGCTGTAGTAAGAGAATGAATTTTAACTGTATGTGATATGCAACTTTTTTTTTTTTTTTCTTTAAGTGGCAGTCTAGATAGAACAGGAATACTGACTGAGCTAAAAGCTTACCTAAAGTAAAACCTGATTGTGACAAAATCAGAAAAACTGTGGAGGCCTGGACTTTTGTCAGAGCTTGGGAAAAAAGATTAGTGATATTCTTAATATAAGACACCTGATTAAGATGCTAAGGGGAGTTTCCTCCCGGATAGTATTTTGCAGATGTTCAGAAAATAGGTCTTCAGAAAGTAAGCCCTCTGAGATCCTTCCCTTGCCAGGGCAGGAAGGACATGGATATTTGAATAGATAGGTGTGCACCTGTGGGTTAGTACCTCCTTGCTGAGATTTGGGAAAAAATTCGCTTGCAGAGGATTCTGAATGCTCCTTCTTATGTGATGTCAGCAATTTCATCAATTAAATAATTGTTGCTGGACATATGCCTTCATTCTTGTTTGAAAAAACAGTCACAGCCTTAATGCTATTCACTTACAAAGCAGCTAAAGTGGCTTGAATTTCTGAATATATTGGCCTAAATTCTTTAAGAAAGAGACATACTGTTATCCCTTTTTAGCTAAGCATGAAGTAACTTAGAGCATTCCCTTCTGCTTTCCTTTTGAATAATTCTTATGCTTTTGAGCTTAGGTATAAGCCTTAATTATCTCATAGAAGAAAAGGTCAAAGAAGGCTGGAAGGAGAAAGAAGATGGTTTGGCAGAGCATGAGAAGAGTTCTCAAGCCTTGAGTGACTTTTTTTTTCCTCCTCTCAGCAGCTGTTAGTTACTGGAGCTATGAAATATACCGAGCTATCTGATGGCCCTGAGACCATCCCTCCTCCTGGAGGTTTGCCTGCCTGTGCTCAGGGCCATTTTGGTACACTTGAGGACTGTTCTCTACCTCTGGTGACCTTATAGAGATGTCTCCCAGACTTCAGCTTCTGTGGGAACTTACCTAGGGTGCTGCTCTAGTACTTGGATCCCACCTGCATCACAGCCCTTACTGTGCCTGGCCACCGGACCCCTAATCTGGGCTTTGTACCCTGACCCATAGGATGTTGTCCCAGTCTGAACTTGAGCCTTCATCATCACTATGGGCCTGCCTGGTGGTCACTTGTTACCCTCAGAGCATCTGATCCTAACCCTGAAACTGGTGACTTGCATTCCTGGCTTCACTTCGATCCTGTCTGACCACCCTGAACTTGCCTGATGTTCTGGGCTCCTGGATGACTGTTGCCATTTCTGATGTTGTGGTTTGACTCCATCAAGCAGCTCTGCCCCACACAGCTGTTTGCTTTCTCCCCTGCAGTGGCAAATTGGAGAGTATAAGAAGGGTAAAAAGAAAACTGGTGGGCTGGGAGAAAGATAGTTTAAAGCAAAAACTGCACATGAAAGCAAAGATAAAATAAGGACAGAATTCAGTACTTCTATGGGCAGGCAACCATTTCTAGGCAAGCAGGGCTTTATCACATGTAACAGTTACTTGGAAAAACAAACACCATATCTCCAAGGGAGTTTCCCCATCCTCCATTCTTCCACCAGCTTTAATTGCTGAGCATGATGCCATGTGGTCTGGGATATCCCTTTGGTCAAATGGGGTCCCCTTCCAGTTTCTTGCCCACTGCCTTGCTGATTGGGCAGTGTAAGAAACAGAAAAGTTTGATCCTGTCACTCCTATTAATGCTGTTTTGGTCATAAATCCAAGACAGCACAATAAATCTACTATGAAGAAAATTAACTCTACCCCAGTCAAAGCCAGTACACCTGAGCAGGTCCTACTCCTCCTACTCAGAGGCTGAGACACATCTGTGGACAGCAAACTTCTGGGGAATCCCACAGCTCCCAGCTCCTTTCCCTTAAGGAGGAACCAGTCTGTGCTGCACAGTGACAACTCATTCAGGCCTTCTTCAGTCTTCAGACCAGACAACCAAACCTCTGGCAGGAGGGGTGCACTCACAGGACTCGTATCTACCAAGGGATAATACTTTTCTACTGTCTTGCTTCACAGGATAAAGGATTAAAAAAAGTTCTTCCTAATTTTATACCTATTGGTACAGATACAATCATAAATGACATTTAATTTAGTGTTAAATGTGCCTAACAGAGTCAGAACAATGAACAGTGACTATCCAGATCCAGGAAACTAGGAGATTAGAAACGAGAATTAAGTCTGCTTGTAGCAAAATGCGGATCAAAGAGGGGAACTACACCGGTCTATGGCAAGTACACTATAGGCTTATGCCTTTTGGGAATCCATCTGAAGAAAATCTACAAACAAAATCCTATTGTGGCTTCAGTTGGTGTTAATGCACTCTCCCAAAGAAATTGATGGCCTTGAGCTTTCCACTGCATCTTTCCCTTTTGTAGTCAGTCTGCTCTGTTCCTGATATGATCCACTGTATGACTGGAATATGCAATTCCAACTGAGCTTTCTTCTTCTTCTTCTGTACATGTGATTCACGTTGGATTTACCTTTAACCTGGAACACTTTACAAGCACGGTTTTGCTGGCTTATGGTTGCAGAACAGGGCTTTACAAATAGAAAATCATGGTACTGGGACAAGCCCTCACTGAAAATGTATCAAAGTGAAATCCTAGGAAATCTGCTAATTTATGAAATTTTACTTTGTTAAGAATGTAATTTTACCAAGTTTTGTTCTGTGATGATCTTACTGCATGATTACAGGGGGGACACAATTTCTTTTTGTTTAACCATTGCTAATCAAATAGATTGCTATCTTTTAAAGAGGTTTATTAGAGCTTCATATCCAGTAGCTTATCTGTTTCTATGAATTATTCATCCATTGATGCATGTGAGGCAATGTAAAATGAGTTAACAATGTTATTTAAGCTATGTGAAATAGGCAAGTTTATTTTGATGAAAATGGGCTGGGGACTACTAGACAATTGACTCATCTGGCAAATCTCAGAGGTCATTGGCATCTGATGTGTCAGGGAACATTAGACAGCTGGGAGCAGGTTAGGGTAGCAATTTGTTCTCCATTTATTTGTATCATTTCATCTTTGCATTTCATCTGTTTTCAGGGGCATCAGAGAAATATGAACTTGGTGGTTCATACTTTTGTTCAGTCAACTTTCAGCTCCTCTTCAGTAACTTTTGTACAGAGCTCCTCTTCAGTAACTTTTGTACAGGTTTCTGAATACTGGGTATTTCAGGTGATATCCTGAAACAAATATGGTTATTCCCCTTCATTAAAAAATGTGGGATTAATATATTTGATCCATTAATTATGTGTGAACTTGAAACAAGGAGATACACTAAGATGGATAATAACTACGCTATTAAAAAAAAAACAAAACATGACTGATGGAATCCTGCTCTGCTGCTCTGATGATGGAATTAGCAAGGTATGTGGGAAGAGGGTGTTTCTTTAAGCCTTTAAATACTCTTAAAAACAGAGCAAAAGTGCTGAACTTCCACTTTCAGGAATTCAGCTAAGCTTCATACTACTTTATGTTCTGTTGTAAATACATTTTCTTCTCCTTCTGGGCTCTGTTTCAATTGCTGCTACAAGCCTGGACTGTCATGGACTTGCTGATGTCTGTATTCCTGTTGCTTTAAGAGGAAAGAAGGGTTGGCAAGGAAAAAATTTCATTGTCTGTCAATTACCATGTTTCCTGGAACTTCAGAGTACAGAACATTGAGAAATGTCCTCCCACAGGCTAACACAAGTTGGTTGTTGTCTGTCTTGAACCTGTCCAAGCTAGCTTTGCTGATCTTACCAGAAGTAAGTTATAAAACACTCTAAGGCAGTCCTTTGCCAACAAATCTATGGAAAAAGTGATTCATTCATCAAAAGGAAGACAAGCAGCTTGGTAAAATAACTTCTACTTGCAAAGCTAAGTTGGGAAGAAAAGATGCTGGCCAAAGTCTCCTGTCCTTCTCTTAAAAAAAAAAAAAAAAAAAAAAAGCATTGATAAGATCCCCTCTGAGTCCCTTCTTCTCCAGGGTAAACAGACCCAGGTCTTAGGTCTTTCAGCCTTTCCTTATAGGTAAGATACCTCAGTATAATAATCTTTGTAGCACTATATTGCATTTTCTCTGGTAGTTCCTTGCCTTTCTTGTACTGAAGGGTCCAGGACTGGACACAATATTACAGATGTGGCCTCACTAGGGCAGAGTAGAGGGGGTGAAAAACCTCCCTCCATCTGCTGACCACACTCTTCTTCAGCATCCCAGGATGCCATTGGCCTTCCTGGCCAGAAGGGCACATTGCTGGACCATGGTTAACCTATTATCCAACAGGACTCCCAGGTCCTTCTCCAGCTGGTCAGCCCCTAAACTGTACTGGTGCATGGGTTGTTCTTTGTGCAGTAGGTGCAGTTCTACGTGCAGTACCCTACACTTGCCCTTGTTGAATTTCTTAAGATTTCTCTCTGTGCAGTTTTCCAGCCTGTCCAGGTCACACTGGATGGCAGCACAGCCTTCTGGTGTACCCGCCAGCCCTCCCAGTTTGGTATCATCAGCAAACTTGCTGAGGGTACACAGTCCCTTCATAGAAGTCATTGATGAATATGGTGAACAAGACTGGACCCAGTACTAACCCCTGGAGAACACCACTGGCTACAGCCTCCAGCTAGACTCTGCACTGCTTATCACAATCCTCTGAGTTCTGCCATTCATGCAGTTCTCAATCCAGCTCACATTCCACTTATTTAACCCACACTTCCTCAGCTTACCTATGAGGGTGCTACGGGAGTCAGTGTCAAAAACCTTGCTGAAGTCAAAGTAGAAGAAAAATCACTGCTTTTCTCTCATCTCCCCATGCAGTTGTGTCATCATAGAAGGCAATCAGATTGGCCAGTTTCCCCCTGGTGAATCCAGGCTGACCTTTGTTTCCTCCACATGCTTAGTGATGACATGTAGAATGAGCTGTTCCATCATCATTCCAGAGATGGAGGTGAGGCTGACTGGTCCATAGTATCCTGTGTCCTTGCCCTTCTTGAAGACTGGAGTGACATTGGCTCTTCTCCAGTTCTCAGGAGAGTTCCAGGCTTCCCAAACTCTCCCACTGATATGAAACTTATGGACACTTTTCCTTTATTAGGATTCATTCAGTTAGCTCAGAATAAGAATACTTTCTTGCTCAGATTTAGTCTTCCCTTCCTGTAGCAAAGAGAATGCTATGAATGCCAGGTTAGATACAGATGCCTCTAAACTAGTAGGAGCTTTTCCACTGATTTCAGGCTGTCTGCTCCTAAGCATAGAGTCATTCAGTTGTCTGCTGTGGATGCAATAAGGTCTCTTGTGAAATGTTAAGAAACAGAAGTGTAAACTCAAGAATCACTAATAGGTCAAAAATAATTTTAAGTGCAAACCTTTGTAACTCACTACCTATCAACAGGAAAGTCCTTTACAACAGAACCAATATGGTTCTAATGCCCAGAAGAGCAAGATTTCAGAGCATATATCAGTAGTGTGAAGTCTGTCTGAAGGCTATCTATGGTTGTCTTTTTCACATGGAAGCTTTATGTGTGATAGAATGACTGTGGCAAGATCATTCACAAGCATTTTGAAGTACTTAGAAGTTGAACAGTATATTATGCAAGCTCAGAGATTAAACAGCCATGCCAAAAGAGCTCTTCTGCAATTCACTGGCCCTTCTCAGCCCCACAAGAGCTCAACAGATGTTTGGATTTTGTTCTATGGGCAAGACTTCAATCAAAGAGTAATTTAGGACTTGGGGACTAGTAAATCCTGGATTAAAATATCAGAGTGAAATTTAAATCATTGCCAAAACAGCTGTTGTTTACTGTCCCTTAACAAACCAGATTACTTCAGGAAAATATTTTTAACAAGCAGATTACAGGAAGTCAAGTATTTATGTGATGCATTTTTCAAGCAGCCCTAAGTTTCTACTCCAGCTGCACTGTTACATCCCTCTGTGTGCTCTGCTCTTTACACAAACCAATTACTTCTAATGCACATAGTCAGAAAGTCCCATGGCAGAATCGGGAATAAACATGCCTGAGCCTTGCCGTGACTAATGAGGTCAGTTTACAATAAATATGAGTCATTCTTGGATTAATCTTGTTTTGTTTCTCCAGTCAGGAGAACTGTTTGCCTGTGGCTGGTAAGCCTAAATTCATCCCTGTTGGCTGTCAGTTGTTCCATTGTTCCATTACTCTTCCAGTTCTGTTCCATCTGAGATAATCTCCAAGACAATAATCTATTTTACAAAATCTACTCTTCTTTGGCTTACTGGTGTTCCTGAGCCTCTGTTATGAATTTGTTGGGACAGACATGTCTGTGCAGGACAGTAGATCAAAACTTCCTCAGAGACTGAAGGTCACTGAATGCATCTCATATTTATTAATAGCGAAATAAATTCAATCTTTTTATTTTACAGTTGTGAAAACTGAAGCACTAATAGCTAGAACTCAGCTTCTAAGGCAGCCTGATACTGAATGTCTGACTTAGGCATGCCTTTCAGAGGCACTGTGTACCTGGGAACCCCAGCTGGAGCTGAGGAAAAGTTTGCCCTTGTGTGAAGTCTCATTTGCTACCTGCTCAGACTTCACAGTTTGGAAAATGACAACACTACATTATAAGTCACACTAGCATAGTCATATAAAAACAGTTACTTTAGCACTATTGGTTTATTAAGTGGGCTTTACTGCTCTTGATACTCTGTTTCTGAATATAACAAAAGCATTCAAAATAAGCAACTGGTTACACCTCACAGCATCCCTGTGGAGCATTTTTAGAGAAGATATGGTGAAATGAAGTAACTAGTTGCAAATTCTGTAAATTAGGGTAGGTAAACACAAATGTACTCCAGTTCCATGGCTTTGTGCTCCAGTCTGACTGTGAGACATGCATCTACATCTGAAAGCATATTAATACTATTAATAAAATGGAATGTGTAGATTGGGCCTCTCAGTGGTCTGCCTGATGGAGATGTTGAGTTTGAGATTGACATACTAACATAGTAATAAAAGCTTTGGGATCACTAGGGCAGGCCCTCTGCATTACCAGTGGATTTTGAACCTTGATCTACTGATTCTCACTCCCCTGCATCACTTACCAGACTACATCATCTTGTGTACACGTGGAATAATTATGGCATCTTATACCCACTCTGCAAAGTGCAATTCAGCAAACACCTAACAGCCTCTTTTAATCTTAGTGTTTGATTTAGCAGGTTGGTGAACTCTGTACAACAGGAAAAGATCAGTCATTTTTATAGATTGTGGCAAAGCATCCAAGTCTTTGTTAACAAACCAAGGTTTGTTAACATTTCCATGCACTAGCTGTACACCAGTAGCTCATATTCAGAGCTACAATCTTGTCAGAAGGACTCTGTCCAGTGTTCCCCAGGGACACTAACATGCTTCTAAAGAAACCAGTTTAGCCTTCTGTAAGAAAGAAACCACAAAGGTGGGGAGCTTGTAGAAACCTCAGAATAACAAGTAAGAACATATCTGAAGAAACAAGAACAAGCCTGCAGTAGCAGCCTCCTTGTGTTCTAAAAGAAAAAATTCCTTACACTGTGAAACTTGAGATTTTAATCTTTCTCCTAGGGCTTTTGCAATGATATCTACTGTAGCTAAGCCAGAATAGAACTCCTGAAGTCAGTAATGCTAAAATGAGTTACAGCAGCTGTTTGTCTGGCCTTGTTTTCTCTTTATCAAGTTAGAGGAAATGTAAGTAGAGGAAGCTTGGATATTTTGTAGCACACACCTCTTAGATTTCTATGCAATGTATAAGAATGAATACTCTTCCCATAGGGAACCATTTTAAGCTTAGTAAAATAAATTCTTAGACCCAGATGAAAAAGGGATATTTATTTGGTAATATGTGGCTGGTTTCTAAATGAAAAAAAAAAAAAAAAAAAAAAAAAAAAAGTAGGATGTTGTTTATGTGGAAAATTACTGGAGACACCTTGGATTTTGTGGTGGGAGAGTCTATGAGTATATGAGAATTTCCAGGAGTAGAGGGAAAAGTACTGCTCTACATATGAATGCTCTGATAAATGAGCTACCTTCATCTTTGAGGCAGAGTGCTTGATTGTGTTTCTCCTAGGATCTTGAGAGACTGTTTAAGCATTTTCTTAAAATTGCTGCCTTTGATCTCTCAGATCTTTTTTTTTTTGACTGATCTCTTTGGTTTATGTAGGTTTTAACCTTCTATTTCTCTGGAAATTTTATTCTGTCACTATGAAAACAGGACAAAATATTTTTATTCATTACTGAGGGAAAGCAAAAAGCTGTGAAAATCCTGTTCACATACATCATCAGTCAACATTCAATCCATCTTTCCTTGCATGTCTTCCCTTTACTTGTGCATGGGGCTTGCAAGTGAATGTGACAGAAGTGGACAAATCTCATCTATGTCAATATCAAGACAGAGTATCCAATCTTGCTTCATTTTTTGCTTTGGAATCCTCAGGTAGGATTCAGCAGAAACATAATGGGATCTAGGTTTCACTGTAGCAAAAGTTTTTCATCATAACTTAAATCCAGACACCGCAGTGGTGATAAATAGAGAAAAACAAATCAAAAGGATAGGGTCTTCTATGCCACAGCCAGAGAGATTGCTTTAACTTCTTAAGAATTGCCTTTGAGAAGCTTATTTATGCTGTATTTCCCTGTGGTCCATAATGTAGACATATTCTAGAACGTTAAGAAAATTTGCGTCTCACGGACTATGCTTTTTGTGGTGAGGTTGAATTTTTCTTTTATTAAAAAGCTATCCAAGAAGCCCTCTGAAATGAAAATTTCTAGCAGCATTTAATACAATATATTTTAAAAACATATATATGTGTATATATTATATATATATAAAATGTAATATTATATAAACACTTAAGGGCAGTAAAGAGGGATAAATTGATGAAGAGATTTTTCTTGATTGTGTTCAGTCTTTCATTGAACTTGAAAAGGTTGCAGAGGAAACAGAAAGGAAGGAACAGAAACAAAGACCTACTTATTATTTTTTCAGTTTCAAGGTCTTTTTTTTATTTTCAGAGATAGAGTAGATTATGCAATGAGTAATCTCAGTCACACTTTGTCATGTTGCAAAGGTCACAAGTTACATGATTAATAGTAACAGGTTTTACAAAAGACCTCAGTAACTCATTGCACACTTATGAAGGGCATCTAAATGTTACTCTGCCTCAAATACTGTGTTGTATTGACAGTCGTCCTCTAGAAACAAGGAAATATACTGTACTACGAATAAAACAAAATATGAAGGAAAGCATCCAAATCTGAAAATTAATTTGGCTTATTTGAGATATTGAAGATATAGTCTAAATAAGAAAGATGGAATGAAATTTACTAAAGTTGAATGCAGGATGTTGTCTGATAACAAAATATCTACATGGACACAGGACAATGAACAATTTGTCAGGCATTTGTTCATCAGGGAAGACTCTGAGAATTATAACTGACTGCAGCCTAGGTCTATGTGGTCAACATTGCTCTAATACTAGGACAGAGGCCAATATTTTTTTGTGAGATCCTAGTAATATGTCTTGTCTAGGACAGTTGCAGTTTGAGCATAGTGCTTCTATTTGAGAAAGACCTGAGATAATGATGAGAATGAGTACCATCAGGCTACCAAATGTGACCAGAGAGGAAAGGCTGGATGAACAAAATTCTTCATCTTATAGAGGAGAATATTTGTTCTCTATCTTTGTAGAAGACAGAAGAGTCACCAGTGTACTTGAAACACAGGGGAAAGGAGTCAGCATAAACATTAAGGAAACCTTATTAATTGTAGGATGCAGATTGTCATATATCAGAGAATCTTAAAACCATGGTGAACAGATTTCTGTCAGAAATGACAGATAGTATTGCTCTTTCTTTCAGACAGGGGAGTGAAATGACATTCCATTAAAGCATTTTCTCACCCTCTCTATCATAGAATCCTAGGATCATAAGATCATACAATGTCAGGTTGGAAGGGACCCCAAGGATCATCTGGTCCAACCCTTCTAAGATTGTTTATATGATTTGTCTCAGCACCTCATCAAGCTGAGATGTAAAACATTCCAGAGTGGGGGAATCGACCACTTCCCCTGAGAGACCATTCCAATGTCTGACTGTCCTCGTAGTGGAAAAAATGTCCTCTTGTGTTCAATCAGAATCTTGCCAGGAGCAACTTCTGCCCATTGCCTCTTATCTTGTCCATGTGACTCCTTGTAAATACAGAGTCTCAATCTTCTTTGTAGCCCCTCTTTAAGTGCTGGAACATACTCTAAGCCTTCTCTTCTCAAGGCTGAACACACCCAGTTTTCCCAGCCTCTCCTCAGATGACAGGTGCTGCAGTCCTCTGATCATCCTCGTGGCTCTTCTCGGGACCCTCTCCATCCTGTCTGCATCCTCTTTGTACAGCAGGGACCAAAACTGGATGCAGTACTCCAGGTGACAAGCACTGAGTAGAACAGGATGAAGACTTCTCTGTCTCTGCTGATGATGCCCTGGTTGATGCAGCCCAGCACCCTGTTGGTGTTCTTTGCTGCTGGAGGGCACTGTTTGCTCATGTTGAGCCTGTTGTCCACCAAGACCCCCAGGTCCCCTTCTACAAGGCTGCTCTGTGACCATGTGGATCCCAGTCTGAACTGCACTCCTGGGTCATGTGTTCCCAGGTACAAGACCTTGCACTTCTCTACAATGAACTTCATAAAGTTCCTGTTAGCTCACTTCCCTATTCTAAGTCATCCTGGAGTGTCCATCTCATTTCAGGAAGGATATTGAAGTATTGAGGTTCTGGAGCAGGTCCAGAGAAGAGCAAGGAGGCTGTGAAGGGACTCCAGCACAAGTCCTGTGAGGAGAGGCTGAGGGAGCTGGGGGTGTTCAGCCTGGAGAAGAGGAGGCTCAGGGGAGACCTCATCGCTCTCTACAACTCCCTGAAAGGAGGCTGGAGCCAGGGGGGGGTTGGGCTCTTCTCCCAGGCAACTATTAGTAGGACAAGAGGGCATGGGCTTAAGCTCTGCCAGGGGAAGTTTAAGTTAGATATTAGGAGAGAATTCTATACAGAGAGGGTGATAAGGCATTGGAGTGGGCTGCCCAGGGAGGTGGTGGATTCTCTGTCCCTGGAGATTTTTAAGAAAAGACTGATGTGGCACTCAGTGCCATGGTCTGGTAACCACGACAGCAGTGGATGAAGGGTTGAACTTGATGGTCTCAAAGGTCCTTTCCAACCTGGATGATTCTGTGATCACCCTTCTGGGGTGTCAACCTCTATTCATCTTGGTGTTATCAGCAAACTTCATGAGGGTGCTCTTGATCTCAATGTCAAGGTTGCTTATGAAAATGTTGAACAGCATCAGGCCCAATATCAATCCCTGGAGGACTCCACTTGTGACCCATTGTTAGTTGTAGAGTGAACTATTTACGGTCACTTCCTGGGTACAGTTTGTCAGCCATGTTCCCCACCCACCACACAGACCACTTGTCCAGACCTTGGTAAGTCAGTTTCTCCAGGAGGAATCTGCAGAATACTGTATCAAAAACCTTGGAAAAGTCCAGGTAGGTGATGTCCACCACTTGCCCTGCATTAGCCGAGTGGGTTACTTTGTCATAGAAGGCAATCAGGTTCATTAGGCGCAATTTACCTCTGATTAATCCATGCTGGCTTTTCCTGATCACATGTTTCAATTGATTTGTGATAGTCCCCAGGAGAATTTACTCCATGACTTTCTCAGGGACTGAAGTGAAGTTAATGTGTCTACAATTGCCTGGCTTCTCCTTTGAACCCTTCTTAAAGATGGGGGTGACATTAGCCTTCCTCCAGTCTTCAGGGACATCTCCTGATCTTCACAGATTCTCAAACATTATAGGGAGCAGCTTCCTAACAACATCAGCCAGATCTCTCAACACCCTAGGGTGGATGCCATCTAGACCCATCGATTTGTATGGGTCAAGCTCCTGTAATAGTTGATACACCAACTCTTCCTTCACTGAGTTCAGTTTGGTGTCTGCATCAACTTGAACTTTTGTTCCTATGGCCTGGGACCTAAAAGCCCTGGTAAAGACAGAGGTGAAGAAGGTGTTGAGAACCTTCGCCTTTTCAGTATTTTGGTGACTAGTTCACCTCTCCTATTTAATAGCAGGCCAATATTATTGCTCTGTTTCTGCTTGCTGTTAATCTATTTTAAAAAACTTTGAAGTTTCTGACATCTCTGTCCATATTCTGCTTCTCTGAATACCCTGGTAACGGCCTTGTAGTTTTCAACCAGTGATGATCCAGTTTTCAACCTCTGGTGCATATTCCTTTTGGTTCTGAGTGGACCCAAAAGCTCACAGTTAAGCCATGGGGGTTGGCTGCTCTGCCTACTTCTCTTGGCTTTAGAGGGGATGAACTGGTTTTGTTTAGCTAGAAGAATGTTCTTGAAAAAGCTCACAGGATAAAAATACCTCTAGGATAACTGTCATCCCATGAGATCCTCCTGATCTAGAGGATCTCCTGAATCACCTGATCACCTGAAAAGTGTATGGAGGAAAATATATAACTCTCTGCATCTACAGGAGTTCTTAAGGGTGAAAACTGCAATTTTATGTCAGGGCCATGAGTGCACTTACTTCTTAATTACCTTCGCGGGTCACACTGGGGACCATCACCCACACAGCTGCTGTGTATGGCCCAGGAGCTCCTTTTAAGTCCAGGCCTAAGCATCGCATTCTGGCCTGAGCTGTGCTGTGCATGTACCTTTCTCCATTCTGTCTTCTATTCATCATGAACTGTTTCAATTTCCTGACCTCACCTAAAACCCATGAACTGCCATAGCACTGACAAACATTGATGGAATAGCATTACATTCTCAGAGAGAGATAAGCCATAACTTTATATAAATAAACAGAAATATTTTTAGAATGCTGATTTCCCAAGAAAAGTACAAAGCAATCTGAAAACTGGCAGCTGGGATTTTTTCAGCAGCACAGATCCAGCAGTTTTTACCATAATTCCCTTGCTCTGTGTCCTTTTCTAAGCAACTGTCTTGCATGCGAAGAAGGCATGTCCTTATCAGAATGCTTTAGAACAAAATTCTCTCACCTTTCTGGTTAGTAGAACAGTTTCTGTTGCAGCTTTTGGAGAGCTGCAAATTATGACTTCAGATATGTCCCCAAAGACACCTCAGCTGGTGGCTTATCGTTATGTGTCTTTGTTCTGAGTTGCATTGAATATGATGTTGCCATAGTTTAAATTATTTTAATTTGCTGTGCTTTGTTCCTTACCAATAATAGATCTATTCCTTAGTTCTAGAACAGGGCTCAGATATTTTTGTTCTGTAATTGAGTTGTGCCTACCATAAGAGATCCTTCATCCATAGCTGCATCTCCTAGATATTAATGCATTACTATTAAACAATTATGGAATAATGTCAACTTCAAGACAAAAATTTGCTGTGTTGTTAACTGATGGTACCTAGATAATTGCCAGATTATCTAACCTAAGGTAGTGGTGTTTTTTTCTGCTGGTACATCATTATGAAGTAGTTTGTGTTAAAGCAGAATGCTTTATTGATAACTTCTGTCATGGCCTCATTTGGTGTGTTTGACTCCGTAAAGCCTGAAGAGTGCAGTGCTGTATGTGGGCTGGTGAGATTTGTATGTCACATGAGACATGAAGGCCTGCTGTGATCTTTCTGAAGTAACTGTGGGTTACCATAACAACATGTTGTTGCCAAGCTTTCCAAGGACATCTGCATGATTAAAGACAACAGTAGCCAAATAAATAAGAATTTCCTGCACAGTGTGTAGATATGTGAAACTCACTCCCTGTCTCTCTCAAGCCAACATGCATGGATCCCTTTCTCTCTTCTGCCTTAATTAAACATTCCACATTCCATTAAACATTCCCATCTGTGTGGGGGTGGTTCATACTCACCACATGGGCAATAGTACTTTTGTTTGCCTTTGCCTTTCTTCAAGTGTTCAGAGGAGACCTTTTACCCAGTTCCTCTCTTTTGAATTGGCTATCAGGTTAACTCAGTTACAGCTGAAAAGTTAAGAGGTAATGACCTTTGGACAGCTAACAGTGATAAGACTCACCAGAAGATAAGTGCATTCCAGAGGAAATGGAGCATGTAATAGAGAAATCCTACAGATCATGCTACTAGAAACAAAAGGTGGGAGTGCCTCACTTTTTGGCAGTGCAGGATAAAGATGCTATTCTTTGTAAAGACAAATAGTGTGGACTCGGAAAATGAGGATCATGCCTCACAAATCTGGTATCTTCTCATGAAGAGAGAAAAAACAACTGAGTCACAGCAGGGAAACTACTGACTCAAGTAACAATAACCAGGGGAAAGCTTTTCATACAGGAGCATACAAAAGGCTTAACTTCAAAACCAAGAAGACAGATAAATAGATAGATAGATAGATAGACAGACAGACAGACACACAGACACACAGGCAGGCAGGCAGACAGAAAGACAGACTGTATAATGAGTTAGTTGCAAGTTCAGTGACAGAATGGGGCAAAGGAGGATTACAAAGCCTAGAAATGGATTTCAGCAGGACTGGAAAGAAAGGAAAAAAGTGAGACAGATCAAGGTTGTGTTATTTCTCAGATAAGAGTCTCAGGGTGTCCAACACGAGTATGTTGATTACTGATTTAATGGAAATACTTTCATCTTTCCTGACAAAGCAAATCTTACAAACATGGAAAAGAAAAATGCAGTTTGAATTTTAGCAATCTTCAAGGCCAGAGAAGCCATTATAATCAACTAACTTTATTATTTATGTTTTAGACCGTGAACAGCTCTGGACACCTTCTTTTTATGTCACTACAGCAACCCTGACTTCAGAGAACTACTGCAGTGCTGATGTTACCAGTTAGAACTTGAGGCACAGAAGGCATGTCAGAGTTTTCTTGTGCTTCTAGCTCCCCCCTGACAGTCTCAAACTGTGGCTGGAGGCAGTCCTTTAGAGCCCACCAGTATGCTAAGGCTGTGACTGGACATGCTTTCTTGACAACTCCAGGGCCAGAAGGGCCATGCTTTTGTTCTCTGTTTTGCCAGACAAGGGAATGGATAGTTTCTCCTAATGTGGTTAAGAGCATTTCACCACTTCACTGCTTTCAAAAGCCATCCTAAAGACTGAGTAAAGACTCTGGTTATCTACCTTGATGTGGAAGCATATTTGCTCTTAAATAAAACTATCTTCAACTGGGAGAGCTCTCAGTCCCCCATGTTTGACTCCCCGGAATATTCCGAGGGCCAAGTGAAGGTCATTGTATCTTCAAGGACTATCAGTCCACCCAGGTCCCTACAGTGAAGTTCCTGCAACCAGATGGAAGTGTCTGTCAGGATGCTGATGGCACTGAAAGCCCCTGTACTCAGCCCTGGTGAGGCCACAGCTCGAGTCCTGTGTCCAGTTCTGGGCCTCTCAGTTCAGGAAGGAGATTGAGGTCCTGGAGCAGGTCCAAAGGAGGGCAACCAGGCTGGTGAAGGGACTCCAGCACAAGTCTGTGAGGAGAGGCCGAGGGAGCTGGGGGTGTTCAGCCTGGAGAAGAGGAGGCTCAGGGGAGACCTCATCGCTCTCTACAACTCCCTGAAAGGAGGCTGGAGCCAGGAGGGGGTTGGGCTCTTCTCCCAGGCAGCTATCAGCAAGACAAGAAGTCATGGTCTCAGGTTGTGCCAGGGGAGGTTTAGGTTAGATATTAGAAAGAACTGCTTCACCGGGTGAGTGATCAGGCATTGGAATGGGCTGCCCAGCAAAGTGGTGGATTCTCTGTCTCTGGAGATATTTATTTAAGAGACTGGATGTGGCACTCAGTGCCATGGTCTGGTAACCATGGCTGAAGTGGGTCAAGAGTTGGACATGATGATCTCTGAGGTCCCTTCCAACCCAGCCAATTCTATGATTCTATGATTCTATGTCTCTGAAAGGACTGAGTGTCCCTGCTCAGCCTCCCTCAGGGCCTCCCCCATCCTTCCATGTCATCCCCTTCCCCAGGGAGCCCAGCCACAACAGAGCCAGCCTCCAGCTCCCTCAGCTCTGCTGGGCCCTGCACTGATGTCCTGACCTAGCCTTGGCCCACACCAATCCCCAACAGGTTCCCAGTCCCCAGGTCTAGGGCTGCTTCCCAGCTGCCCACCCCCACCCCCAGATGCCTGACTCCTGGCTGGGGTGGTGGGACCCAGACCCAACCCATCTGGGAGTCAACTTGGTTCCCAGCTGTTGGGAAGCCCCCCGCCCACACTGGGACATAGCACCATAGCAAGAGGAGTATAGCTCCCTCTCTTTGCTACACAAAGGCTGTAAAAAAAGCAGGAGGACCTAAATTCTATCTGTTGTGGCTATTTTTGACAGATATGTTACAAAGCTTTTGAGGCTGAAACCTGAGATATTCCATGGCTGAAACCTGAGATATTATTATGAATTTAGAAGGGATGTACCAGAGCAAAAATATGTTTGTCTGATCCATAATTTCATACCTTCTAAAAATTTTTTCTGAAGTTAAGAAGAGGTGGCTGACTTCTGTTCTAGAATGTTAACTAGAGGGACTGAATGTATGAATGTGCTAATGCATTGCTTAGTTTGAAAGAATGAAACTTCTTTCGTTAGATGCAATACGTGACTTCAAACATTTATCTTTGTCCCACGGAAGGGAGGGGTAGGTTATGTTGGAACTGGCTTCCTCTTTTAGCAATGGCTGGTGCAGCATGTGTTATCTGTTACTACTGCTTTACTCAATGCTGTCCTGCCTCCCTATTCTTCCCTCTTAACTGGTACCACACTTATCTCTGTTTTAAGATATTTGAGGAATTTGGTCCATTCAAGAGGTAACACATCCCCCTCCTTCTCCCCACCCTGGGGCCTCAGGAGGCAAGTTCCTAGTTCTGCAAAATTTTGGATAAGCCCCTCTGAGTTTACAGAAGAGGATCTGGATGTGAAGAAAAGCACGTCCAGAATCCGAGTTCTTAGCCTGCCAAGGACAGTTGAGTCACTCATACAATCTGTAATTATTGCATTCTGGCAGAGTGTGTCCTTAGGCTGCCTGAATTGCCAGTGGTCCTGTACCATAAATAATGTTGACATATATTAGTAACTAAATTACTTAGAATTCTCTGGAATTCCCTGTATAGACCCCCCCTGACCAAAGGGGTTAATTAATTTTGTGGTTCTTATGGGTGAATTGAATGTTTTACACTTGAGAAGCCACATGATGGTGAATGAGAAACAGCCCTTAGGCAAGAACAATGTAAAGAGAACAGAGAAATGCCTGTAAAGTGTTTGGTATGCATCCTAACAAATAAAGCAGTTCAGAGAAGTGAAAATTCCTATTTTCTTCCAGAATAGTTTCCTACATGTTCTGCTCTGGGATAAGAAGAGAGAAGTGGAGGGTTTCTTTGTGTTTTTGTTTGTGTGTTTGTTTTGTTTTTCTTGGGGTTTGTTTCTGGTTTTTGTTGTTTTTTTTTCAGAAGCAAAAAACCATTTTGAGAAAGGCTGGAAAAAAAAAAGATGTAATTTCCCCGACTCCAGGAAGATAGTCTTCTGTGTAAGCAAGGGCTAGAATCTCTCTAGCAGTAAGCAAAGGACATTTGGTAATACTGTAACATGTGAATACACGTAACAGGTTAACAGTAAGAATAGTAGGCTTATGTATTTTGCTAACAGGGCTTTGCAAGAAATCTTCCACCTAGACAAACTTCAGACTCTTTTTGGAGTTCAGCCCAATGGGGAAATGTGACTTTTTTTCCTGTCTTGGGCAGATAATGGTAATTTTTCCTGTACTGCTTGGTATTGGTGGACCTTGTTGTCCTGTCATATTGTTGTGCATAAAGAGGTCTACTAAAAGAGTTGAAACATAAACTCTATGACCAATCTTTGTTTAGGGAGCAGAAATGGCATAAAGGAGTCTTTGTGGCTTAGAGAGAAGGTGGCTTGTTGTCAATTTTTATCATTAAAACAGTTAATTTTTTCTGGCAAATAAGGTAGAATTTCCTTCAGAAAATATATTTGTGCACAAAACAGCTGGCCCAAAGAAAATTTGTTTGTATGTATTCCTAGTGTGTGATTACCCTTGGGGCCTGAGTCTTGTCAGGCTGCTCTCTTCTGAGACCTTGTCACGACATCAACATGACCTAAATACAACTTGGTTTGTAAATACAAATATTTTTTCCTACTGATCTGATATCCCCAACTGTGACATGCGTCTCATTTGTATAAAGGTTAAAAGAGAAATGCACCTGTGGCGTCAGGAAAGTTACAGCACACCAAATGTGTGTTCAGATCTCACAGGTGATTGTGAGGATGGTGAAGTGACCCCACAGTGACACAGGAGAAGACTGAAGGCTCAGCTGCCTTTCTGAGCAAAAATCTCAGCTGGAGATGTACCATGGCATGAGCTGTCTCAGGCTCGGTTGACCCCTGCTTTAGCACACCCTGCGTTCCAGCCACACCTGGGACAAGTCCTGGTTAACATCTGCTGGGTGGAGGAAGAGATGTAATTAATTTAAGGCCAGCACAGCCAAGTATTAATTAAAAGCGAGCTCCGGAAGAATGTAAGCAGCATGTCACTGACCAGGCACCGGTGGGAATACAATTAAATAAGTAGACCACTGAGAACAAAAGATTGATCAAGACAAGACCAGTAATCTTTGTCTCCTAAAAAATCAAAAAGCACCAGGAATGGGGGAAACAGGTCTTTCTACCAGCAAGAATTATCTTGCATCTTCCTGCTTATGGCAGAAAGTTTCCCTCAAACTCTACCTAGTCCTTTTGGGATTGAGGTTTCTTAACTCAACAAGTTTGCCTCATTTTTTCCCTCCAACTGGATGAGCTGCGAGATTTGCATGAGAGCGGAGAGAGGGAACCTTTTCGGTAGCCTCTCTGCTGCCTGTGGTAGCCCCGAGGTGCATCTACCCCCCTCCTTCTGCTCCCCGTGTTCCAGTGGGAGCGTTAAGGACCGGGCTTATGAAAGAGCGGCCGGATAGCCCTTCCCCTGGCTAACACTATTGCTTTCGGACGAGGCGCTGCCCTCCGGTTCTGCCGCTCGACGTGCAGCGGGCGGTCCCGTTTCCCGGTCCCGGTCCCGTTTCCCGGTCCCGTTCCCCGCTCCCCCTCCCCCATCGCCTCACACCCCGCCCCTCCCCCTCCCCATGGCCGCGGGTGACGCGCGGTGCCGGTGACGCGCGGTGCTCTCGCGAGAGAGCTAGCTGCGCGCGGCCGGCAGCGGCCCCTCCCTATAAGTAGCGGGGCGAGGCCGGGACTTCACAGTCGGCGGCGGTGCCGGTGCTGGAGGCCGCGGTTTCTCTTCTCTTCTCTTCTCCTCTCTCCCCTTCCTTTCCCGGGTGAGTACGGAACCCCGCGGTGACCCTGTCCCACTCCCCTCGGCCGCGGGGGTGAGCGGAGCGGCGGAGGGAACGCTCGGCTTCCGGCAGACCCCGCGGGTCTGATTTCGCAAAATGGTGCAGCCCGGAGGCGAGGGCGGCGGCGTCGGAGCGGGCGGCGGCTCCGGTTACGTCTGCGCCTCGGCGCGGGGCCGCCCCCGCTGCCTCCGTCAGCACCGCCGTCAGCTCCCGTCCCAAATTCCGGAGAATTTCCGTGGGCTGTTTAAGCCGCTGCCGGGACCGGAAAGTCCCGAGAGGCTCCTCTAGGATCGGTGGAGGCCCCGGGCTACCTCACCCCTCCAGAGGCCCCGCTCAAAGCTGCGGCTCCGGGCGCCTCCGTTAGCCAGGGCAAGCTGCTTGGCTTCAGCGCGGCTCAGGGTGCTGCTCTTTGGCCTTTTGTCACTTGCTCGGTTCCCTGTCTCGGTCAGAATCTCCGAGATACGCCCTGGGCTCTGGTTCGGGCACCTCGATCCCCTGCTCAGCTGAAGGGAACCAGGCTTGTGCCAGAGCTGAAACTGTTCAGGGGATCTGTGAAACTACGTGATCCCGGCTGTCTTCCCCGTCTTTAAAGAAGAGGAAGAACTTTACCGTTTTAGTGACTAAAATTCAAATCCATGCCATGTGTGGATGGATCTTTTGGGAGACATTAGAAAGGTTGAATAGTCATTAAAGTCAGAGCTCTCGCCTTCAGAGGCCAGGTTCTACACTTTTATCCCCTTCTGTTCACCAGTGTGCATTGCAGTTAAACGTGAACTAAAGATCTGCTCTTAAATAATGTGACTTAAACATGCTGTGTTTCTCTTGGTGCTTCTGTATTTGACAGATCTCAGGAAAACTTCTCTGTTACTGCTTGTAATCCTTGTGTGTTCCATGCACAGTGGATAATCTCATTACAGGTGTTACCTTTTGGCACGTGTGTGTTAATACATGCAAATATGCCTGTAAAATGTGAACAGCATGCCTTTGTCCTTGTTCCTCACTATATATATATTAAAAAAAAAGGTTCTACTTGACCCCAGAGAGAATATCAGCACACTGCTTTTGATAATGTAATATATATTAAAAAGAAAACTGATGATGGCTTTTTGACAAACCTAGCAGAAAGCCTTGAAAACCACAGTCCTTTTTAGGTCTGTCTTTTTCCTTGCCTTTCTGTTGCCTTCATGTATCCAGGTTCTTCTGGCACCCCAGTTTCATATGAAACCCATCAATGCAACTAGTGATTCTTGAAGATTTAGTTTAGCTTGCATAAGTCTTTAGGATGACAGTATACTTAACATATGTTCTCCTCATGTGGTGCTGCAATATCCTGCTCCTTTTATAGGGCTCATGTGTGGGGAGTGCTTAGATTTTTTTCCATGGGAATGCATGTTAGAAAATAATTGGTTAGCATGGGCTTGTTTCCTGGTGCCTGCATCCTGGCTTAGTGTGGGATGGGTAGTAATTGAGTTTAAATTAGCATGAAGGAGAGTTATTTTCTACAATGGGAATGTTATATTCTATATTTTACAGGGGTGCTAGCTTCTGAGCAAGCTGAGTAGGGGGAGCCCTACCTGGGCATTGTTCATGGTACTACAGATAATGAACTTGAATTTAGTGGAGTGACTTGTGAAAACTGAGCTGAAGTTACTGAAATGAGAGGTTCACCTCAATCTTCCATGTGTTTTCAAGATTTGGACAGTCATGATGATGCAAATGTCAAATTTGACTCCTCTATAGCAACAGAAAATCCAGCCTGAATTAAGATATTATCAAGATTCTTCTTCTGACTTAGACATCCTACGGTAGAGTGTCAGTGAATTCTTGGCTGGTGTTGCTTTGTCCTGGATCAGCAGATAAGCCCAAGTGTGTCAATGTATAGAAAAATAATCAAAAAATAATAACTCCCATAATTCTGCAGTGAACTTGCTGTACCTCAAAGCTTGACCCTTGCATCTGCCTTACTTGTGTTGCCTAAACAAAACAAAGTAATTAGAAAACGAATCTTTGTATGTCTAAGTTGTTACAATACAATGTAATTCTATATGCAAGAATGTGAATCCTACTCCCCTGGTTCCATGGTGCTGATTAGGAAAGGCTTGTTTTAGAAGTTGGGTGAATGAATGATGAGGTCATAACTCAGGTGTGCTTCTTTAACAGGCTTTTTAAGATTCAGGACCTGAAAAAAATGGCATTGGCAGCAATTGATCCGCAGCAGGTATGTCTGAGTTAGCCCCATAATTTTTTACGTCTAGTTCAGAAAAATAAGTGTCAACTAACCTAGTTCTCTGTTAAACAGAACATTGTATCCAGAGTTGTCAACCTTCCCTTGGTGAGCTCTACCTATGACATGGTGTCCACAGCTTACATCACTACAAAGGATAACCACCCTTATCTGAAGTCAGTATGTGAGATAGCAGAGAAAGGAGTGAAGACAATTACTTCAGTAGCCATGACAAGCGCCATGCCTATCATCCAGAAACTGGAACCACAAAGTAAGGCAAAGATGGAGCTGTTGATAACTTTAATTCAACCGATTGCTTTATATACCCAGATTTGCTTGCAGTTTATAGCATGATCATGCTGGTCTGGGGTGCTGGTTTAGGTAGCTGACTGAACCTGTTGCTTGTCTTGTTGAGTAAGTGATGACAGTTGAGTATCATTTGTCAAATACAAAAAATATATAAAAATCCAGAGGCCAAGCAGATTCCAGGTTATGTAATACTGAATTGGCTTGCTTCTCTATAAAGAGTCCAGGTGATTGCGTAGTCTCTTGCTCAACACCTTTCTCACATTTCACCTGGTTTCAAATGCTACTTTGTACTTTTGCTCAGGGAGAGCAACTTGTGTTTAAATTTGGCAACTCTGTCACAAGGCTGTTGTAGCCAGAAGCCTGGCTTCCTGAAGTGGCAGAAAGCCAGGTACTTCAGCTTGTTCTAAGAGTTGCTTGTACACTATTGAATGGATTTTCTCTGCCTGCAAGTGAGCTTATTTTTGGCACTCTAAACCTGCCTTGTTCTGGACTTTACTGCCTCAAATCTCACTGGAAAGGGGAAAAACTACTTTTAAGAGCATTGTTGCATCAGCTCTGTTTCAAGAGGAATTTATATTTGTTATTTATACTCTTAGTTACTTATACTAAGAAAAAAATTAAATCAACTATTGTAATTTCTTTTGTAGTTGTAGTTGCCAACAACTATGCATGCATAGGTCTAGACAAAATTGAAGAGAGACTGCCTATACTGAATCAACCCACTGGCAAGGTAAGTTTTTTCCATGTTTATAGGCTAAGCCAAACTATACACTTTCCTCTTTTCTGTTATCAGTAAAATACGGGGAGATGGATTTCAATAAGTCCCAAATAAGAAGGTCAGAGGGATGAAGCATCTCTTGTAGGCTCTTGGGAGACATTATAGTGGCCTTCAAGTGCCTGAAGGGGGCTTACAGGAAAGGTGGAGAGGGACCTTTTACAAAAATGTGTAGTGATAGGACAAAGGGTTTGGTTTTATGCTGGAAGAGAGTGAGACATTGGCACAGGTTGCTCAGGGAAGTTGTGAATGCCTTTTCCCTGGAAGTGTTACGCCAGGTTGGACAGGGCTTTGAGCAACCTGGTCTAGTGGGAGATCATAGAATCATAGAATTGTCTGGGTTGGAAGGGACCTCAGAGATCATCAAGTCCAACCCATAATCCACTCCCACTGTGGTTCCCAGCCCATGGCACTGAGTGCCACATCCAGTCTCTTTTTAAATATCTCCAGGGACGGAGAATCCACTGCTTCCCTGGGCAGCCCATTCCAATGTCTGATCACCCTCTTCATGAAGAAATTCTTTCTAATATCCAACCTAAACCTCCCCTGGCACAACTTGAGACCATGCCCTCTTGTCTTGTTGATAGTTGCCTGGGAAAAGAGACCAACCCCCCCTGGCTCCAGCCTCCTTTCAGGGAGTTGTAGAGAGCGATGAGATGTCCCTGCCCATGCAAGGGGGTGGAACTAGATGATCTTTAGTTCCTTCTCAATGCTAACCATTCAATGATGATCATGATAAAGGAAAAGATGTTTCTTAAGAATTGTTTGATAACTTTGGGGAACCATTAAGCCTCTTTCCCCCTCCTTCCCTCCCCCCCTACTGTTTGACGCCTTTATCTGTAGCTGCTGTTCACTGGTGAGCACCTTATCTTATATTTTGAGTCCTCATCTCTTTCCTGCTCCGTGTAAAACAAACAGTGCCTTAATTATATTCTCTGAAGTGTTTTGTGCCGAAGGCTGAATGACTGTCTTTTGTTTTGTCTTGTACATACGTTTTCAGAGTAGAATTTCTTCTAGATAATCAGTACCCGTACAAGCTTAAGCATAAGTTTATATTTCCTGGCTTATGTAGTTCTTCTTAGGAAATATTTTTAGTGAACCATCCTGTTTCCTATGTCAGGTTGTCGCCAATGCCAAGGATGTAGTTGTGGGAGCCAGAGAAGCTGTATCAACTACTGTGACTGGTGCCAAGGATACTGTTGCTCACACGATCACTGGATTTGTGGGCAAGACTAAAGAAGCGATGCAAGACAGTGTAAATATGACCAAGTCAGTTGTCAATGGCAGCATTAACACTGTCCTGGGAAGTCGTGTGGTGCAGATGGTGAGCAGTGGAGTGGACAGTGCTCTCACTAAATCGGAGACCCTTGTAGACCAGTATCTCCCACTTACAGAAGCAGAACTAGGTAAGAAAAACTCAAGGTTTCATCTTGTTGAAATGTTTCTATTGTACAGAAACAATCATCCATTGATTCCTTTCTCGCAGAGGGGAGGAGACGTATGCTTCCCAAACCACCTTATGTCTTGCTGGTTGTAATAGCATCTTCACAGGGGAGCAGAATGAAAATAAGGATTTCTGCATGGGGTTGTCTGTCTACCTACCATGGTGTTAGGGGAACCTGGCCACTGTTTGGCTATTACTAAGCAAAAAAAATTGCCTCAGACTTCTTTAAGTTTTCTTCCAGTGATAAATTCTCTTCCTTTCTGTATATCTAGAAAAAGAGGCTGCAAAAGTTGAAGGTTTTGAAGTTGGAGTTCAAAAGCCAAGCTGCTATGTTAGATTAGGATCCCTTTCTTCAAAGGTTCGCACACGTGCCTATGAACAAGCCTTAAATAAAGTCATAGATGCTAAACAGAAAAGCCAGGAGACAATCTCTCAGCTGCACCACACTGTTAATCTGGTAAGTTTAAGCTTGTACTTGAGATATAAAGAGCAAGTGTTGGCATAGTTTCAGAGTACAGAAAACAGCTAAAAGGGGCATAGGAAAACTTCTTCCACTGTCATTCAGGAGAGGTCCTAAAGCAGGCTGAGCTGTAAACTAGCCAGCAATTGCTTGTAATTTTAAGAACAAAAAATCAAAAATAAAAGTGACATGTTTAAAGTCATATTCCCATTTGAGTGTAGGGTTTGACAGAGACCTCATTTGGGTAAGGTGTCTTGCAGTTTATAAATACTTCAGTCCTTTTAATTACTTTTTCTTAATTGTTTGATTCTTTATGGACTTATTCTTGCTGGGTGCATGTCTGAGCATTTCTGGGTACTTCAGTAGTCCTATCATAACATTGTGCCTTTATGTACACGACCTAATGTGCATAAAGAGTCATAGCATTCTATACACTTTCAAATTCTTTTGTAGGGTGCTAGTAGAGGAGGGGGAAATAGTTGCAGCAGAGTAATATACCCTAAAATACCTTAAAACTACTTCCATTTTTCTCTTCTTTGAAGAGAAGGACCACATTCTTATATTCCTCGAAGTATTTGATAGTGAACTTTTAAAAGCATGTAAAAAGAGGTTACAGAGCAGGTAAGGTAGGGTAGCAGTAATGGAACTGCTTGGACTCTTTACTTTACTTCCTTCTTTGGCCATATTTCAGATCGAGTATGCCAGAAAGAATATGAATAGTGCCAATGAGAAACTTCTTGGTGCTCAGGAAAAACTTTATCAGTCCTGGGTAGAGTGGAAGAAGAGTACAGGCCAAAATGATGGTGATGAGCGGCATAGCGCTGAGGTAAATAGATGCAATTTTAAACCAGAAATAAATGGAGAGTCTATTGTCATTGTAATGGTAAACTAACAGTTCCCAAAGTGTGCAGCATTCTAACAGCACAGAATCTTACATGCAAATGTGAAGCCTGAATGCTGAAGCTCAGGGCAGCTGACTCATGACAATTATGAAGAGTAAACACAAACTCTTAAATGAGTCTACTTGCAAACGCTCTTGGGCTCGTTCTCCTTTCCAGACCAGTGCTTATCCTGCTTAGCACATGAACCAGATAAGCTAGGACTCACTTAACTGGCCATCAGAATTGGCCAGACCAGAAGTAATGTTTCTCAGCATGAAGCAATCTTAGGCACAGCCTCATTGATTCTTATATGTAGCTTTAAACACTAGTTCATTGATTAGAATATACTTACCTGCTGTGACTTGTTATCCAGAGTTGAAACAAGAGCTTTCCTATCTCTTGCTGGATAAAAGCTACCAGTGTCACTCTTCCACAAAGTACTTGATCATTGAAAACAATATCAAGTACTTTCAGGCCTCTGACTCTTCAGACCTAAGACCTGTTTTATTATCTGCTATAGCTTTGTTTTACTTGCATCCCCTTTACTTTGCTGCTTTGGGTATCTTGGGTAACACTGAGCTCCTTGTCATAAAAATGTACTAATGTGCTGATATGTTTATTTCCAGCACATTGAATCAAGAACTCTAGCTATTGCACGGAGCCTCACTCAGCAGCTTCAGACCACCTGCCTCACACTGGTCTCCAGCCTACAGGGCCTGCCACAGAATGTGCAGAATCAGGTTTACAGTGTTGGGTCAATGGCAGGTGATGCCTACCAGAGCTTTCGGTCAGCATCCTCCTTCCAAGAATTATCAGACAGCTTTCTTACCTCTAGCAAAGGACAGCTGAAGAAAATGAAGGAGTCTCTGGATGATGTGATGGATTATCTTGTTAACAACACACCACTCAACTGGCTGGTAGGTCCCTTTTACCCACAACTGCCTGGCATTCAGCATGCTGAGAGCACAGGTGAAGGGGAGAAAAATTCCAGCCAGAAAGACAAACAGCCTGAACACACTACTGAATAAACTGCATAGCATGCATGTACTCTGCTGACTGACCAAACAAGTGGCCTTAGCAAGTGCAGCTGTCAAAAAAGCCTTGGAAAAAAATTCCTGAACATAAGACTGAGGGAATTCTATGATTCTATGATTCTATGAATGGTACAGAGAAAAGACACGGCTGTACTGTTCTGTGTGGTTCAGCCACTCTCAAAACTCGAGCTGTATCAAATGCCTAAATCTTGACAGCTTACAGTTGCCAAGATGCCTTGTTTGTCTGCCAAGTTAAGAAACCTCACCATGCTTATTAATTACATTAGTGCCATTAGTGTAAATGAAACCTACCATAGCTAAAACCATTTGATTTGTTGCTTAGTCTGTACCAGAATGATATAAAAGCCTTATATACAATGAAATGCACTTAAAGACCCTGCAGTCTAGACCTAGGTATGCTTAAATTCCATTTTTAATTCAGATCACATATTTGATTATTATGCATCTGACTGTCTCAGATTGTACTGCTACACAGCTTATGACAAAAATTATGTGAGTGCAGAATCCCAGATCTGAAGGTGGGGTTTCTGAGCAAGTCAGCTGGAGTTACTTAACTGCTGTGACAGTGTTAATGGTAACTATATAAACAAAACTGTTGTGTAATACAGCAACCTGACACCAGAGTCATTAACTTCCTGAAGTTGGAAAAGACCCATAGGAATCATTCAAACAGCCTGCTCCTGGCAGGACTACGTAAAACTAAACCATATGGCTAGGACTGTCATTCTGGCTGTCCTGGACCTTTGACAGCCTTGGTGCAGTGACCACTTCTTGGGAGCCTGTTGCAGTGACTAAGAAAATCACTATCTATCTATTTTTTTGATACGCAGTCTACAGAAAAGTTTCATGCTGTTTGTACCAAAGTGCCTGCTGTTATGTGGGTTGCTTTTTTTTGTAGCCATCTTTTTGTAATTAATTTTGTATGTTAGTAATAAATGCTTCAGTAGCCAAAGTCTGTCTCCATTTCAGTGTTGTTTAAAATAAATGTAACTTGCTGTTCTGTGACTCCTTCAAAATGGGTCTAGCAGAAAGCAAGCTTGAAATGCAAATGAAGTAGACACGCTTTGAAAATATATGTGTGTATGTATAGATGGGTAGGATACTGCCGCAGTGTTTTCTCCTGCCCTTTAAGTTTCTGTGTGTTTTTCCATTCAGTCTTAGCTTTTTTGCTGCTTTTTTAGTGCTTGCTGTTGCCTAACTTTAATGATGACCTAAGCTTTGAGCTGATGAATGTTTTAATATTTAGAAGGATGTGGACAAAAAAACCAAACCCAGTCCTGCCTTTACAGGAGGTGTTCCAAGACTGCCAACTACCTGCTTTGGCTGCCAGTTTCCTATAAACAATGTGTACTTCTAAACTGCAAATACCAGCTTTAGCCTATTTAATTTATTTACCCTCCTTTGAACTTGAGTGACTAATGTACATTAACACTTAGCTACTTGGGGGGAATTGTTCCTCAATAAATCCAGTGAATCCCTTCCCTGGAAGAGAATTGCAGTCAGTAAGAAATAAGCTTTCTTGGTTTAGGGTTGTCCAGGTAAGTTGTGGCTGTGCTCTTAATGTATGTCCTGCGCAAGTCTGAGGTGCAATAATTCAGTGCAGCAATTCTGGACACCATTTTTGCAGAGATCACCAAATGGTTTGGAGCAAATACAGAGCTGAGAGGAAGTTTGTCACCCAGTGTTGTGTTCCTACGTGGAACAATGCCTCCACCAGGTACAATGTGAGCACTAAACCAAATCACATGTAGGCTGGCCTTCTAATGTGAAAGGGCTTGCTTAGCTCTTGAGTCAGGGTTGCTCTGGAAGTGTTAGGAAGACTTGTAAGCACAATATCAAGCCAAATTGTGACTGAGGATTACACAGAGATTCTGTAACTTCTAGCTTTCCATACTTAACATTTAGTAGGTGGTCTGTTTAACAAGAAATTGACGTGAGGTGCTATTTCCCATCTCTCTAGTCTGCCTTATGTGGCACTGTTTTGTTCTCTCTTAGACAGCTGTCCAGCTTTACTGAATGTCAGCCAAGAGGTGAAGGAGAAAGCTAGGAAAAATGTTACTAGCCTCGATCTTTAAGTCATGTCTCTCTCACCATACACTGCTGGGTGGCTTCTGTTTAAAGGTTACTTCTGACAGCTGACCTACAACTGGTGGCCATAAATAGAGGAACTCCTGGTTAAATGCTTACCTAATGGTTGAGTGAATAGCCTGTTAGCACCAAATGTGTGGTGTGTAGTTGTTCCATGGCATTCTATGGCCCCCTGGAAGAGTCTAGTTTCCATACCCCTATCCCCCTCAATAAAACTAGGAACCCTTCCTTGGAGAAAAAGTGGTCCACATAATAGCAAATCAGCAGTCATATTTTATTGCATTGAGTAAAAGTCTGTGGATTGAAATTATTGAACTGTCCTTATAAGGTTAGCACTGGATGTTTAAACTGAATTGTAACTGTAGCCCAATTATCTTCATGTTATTAATCTAGTGCAGCATATCCCCAGGTTCTATGCTAGTTACACATCTACAGAGAAAATTTGGTATTTGCATGGTTCAAACAGCTCAGCTGTGAAGTCTCTCTGGAACCTTGTAAAAAAGATCAGACCTGACATGTTGGAAATGATAGGAAATAGTTGATCCTATTTGCAGCAATGTAAATAAAGTAGATGAAATGAAGGAGTGTCAAAGTCACACAGAAACAGGGATGGTAAAGGTTAGAATACTAATGAGTAACTACCACTTGTAAAATTCATTTAGAATTCAGAAACTGATTCTATCTTAAGAGTGATCACTCAAAAATCTTTCGTGCTATTTGAAACTTCCCCTTCACAACTCATTTAGGAGAACTGTTATTCTATGATTGCTGGTAATGCTTTGCTATAACAGTTTTAAATACAAAATACAAGCATTTGTAAATAATTCCATATAGTGCAAAAGCTTTCCAGACATATTTATAGCAGCATACACATTGGTCAAGTCCAAATTACAAAATTTGCATAGGGGCTGAACGTGCAGGGATATAGTTAGTTTCCCTCAAACTAAAGAAAGGTAGAAAGCTTTTGAAATCTCTCTCATTCCTTAAAATGAATTTTTTGCAGTAATGTTTTTCAAACTGCAACTTACAGTAATACTGTGTAGCTAGCCAAGTAGGAGAAATTATTTGGAAACAACTGATGATTATTTATCTTTATTAAAAAAAACAAATACCCCTACCCCCCCAAAAAAACCCTCCAAAAGAAACAACAAAAAACACAATCAAGAAAACCAAGAAAAATCCAACCAAATAGTACAGAAAAAAAAAAGCAAAAACTTACATAAACCATCTAATTAAAAAGAGAAAATGGCCTATAGGTCATTTGCATGATCAGATAGTAATCTGCGCAACAACTTATGGGAGATACTGTGCACAGTGTTTTAAGTGTATTCCTTTTCAGACCAAACTGGATATTGTGTTTTGGGTACGTCAGCCTCGAGTGAAAATAAGTGCTTTTTCTCAAAGGGCACAAAAGAAGAACCATCTATCAAACTGCTAGTGGCTCAGTTCTGAAAATAAATAATGCAAGGGGAAAAATGGATTAATTTAAGGTAAAGTTGGTATTGCCATTAACATTTGTATAGGAAGACTGATTTGCACTGTTCCATACAAGGATTTTTCAAGATGCTGTTCTGTATAAATGTTCTAACTGCATCTTAATAGCACAAAGAGTCGTATCCTGCCTTATTCTCTGTTGCAAGAATTTACTTAATGCTTTGTTTTGACTTGCTGTCAAATGTGAAAAGTGATATGGAACTGAAGGTCCTGTACTTAAGCTGTACTACAATGCCAAGGGCTTTTACATAGTTTTAGTTAGAGTGAGCGTTGAAGATATCAGAATATGCTGTTCTAAGACAATTTAGCATGTTGAAAACTGAGATAAATCATACTTAAATCAACCATGTTTTACTCTGATGCTGACAGCTACAGTCCAATTTTTTTTCATGGTTATGAACTCCTTACTAGCATGTTGAAGGAGTCAGCTGCTTGTAATGTGTAAACTAAGGAGATGAGGAAAGCATAAACTTAGATTTGAGTAATTAGCCTGTTGTCTGTAAGAACAACATGGATATGAGTAACAAGTGTCTACTGGTCAGACACAGTTACTGAACAAGGTCATTTGCTCAACTCAGTGTAATTTTCAAATAGACCAACTTGTTAAAGCCATCTGTTTGGGCACATGTCTATGAATTTGCATATGAACTTCTTTGCATATGTACCTTAGTCTTCTTAACCCATCCCCATTTGTACTGCTGTATGAAATACAGGGTCATATGCTGATAATGGGAAAACTTGTTGAGCTTTCTATACAATTATTAGAGCAACCGTCATAAGCAGAAAGATGCAAGATAATTCTTGCAGGTAGAAAGACCTGTTTCCCCCATTCCTGGTGCCTTTTCATTTTTGAGGAGACAAAGATTACCTATCTTGTTTTGAACAAGCTTAGGTTCTCAAAGTGGTCTGCACATTTCATTGCATTCCCACTGGAATGTCAGTGACATGCTGCTTAAATTCTTCTGAAGCTCAGTTTTAATTAATATAGTAATACGATATACTTTAATACCCACTCTCTGAGGAACTGAGTGATTCATGTTCAGTCCTGCAGTGCAATCAACAGCCTGGTATCTGAAACAGTAATCCCTTTATCCTTTGATGTGTTCTCTGTTCTTTGGACACGTCTTCATAGCAGGCAAAACATGATTTGTCTCATGTGCCTTGTTTCATAAAAGTAATTAATAAGCAAGGTGTTTTACAGTTAGGGCATGGATTAAAGCAGCTTCTCCAGTCAGCAGTGTGTGTAGGTTACACAAAAGCCTACAAGCCTCTTCAAGTTGCTGCTTCTCTGTACAAGCAGAACCACAGTCCTGCCAGCATACAGCACTCACTATGTGCTGATGCTGTGCCCAGCTCCAGGTATGGCATCTGCAACATCAAAGATAACAGGGATCAAACTATAAATGTGTTTTTCACTTGAGGCAAAAAAACTTCAGGTTATGAGGAAATTCATCAGTTATATCCCATTTTTCAGAAACGCCTAAGTAATCTAAGTCCTGCTAAGAGGACTTAAGGGTTGTGACTTAGGCTTGTAAGTGTCTTAACAAACATTTTTAGAAGTGTGTAACATCCATGTATCCACTCATGTCTCTGGCCATTCCTGAAATCTAGTACTGCATAACAGTACAGAATGTTACATGTGCAGTTAAATAGAGGCCAAAATGGGAGTGCAGTCCCAGATGCTTGCTTTGTAAGGAAAGGTTTGATGGGGTAGGCAAGCAGCAGAGAAAAATCTCTATGAGGTTCTCCAGGGCAGGTTCCTTCAAATAGCCCATTGTTCCCAAGGAAAGAAGAAAGGTAAAACAAGTTTTAAAACTTCCTGTCTTAATTTACCAGCCACCAGTTTCATTAAATACACTCCACTCATCTCTGTTCCATACTTAATATAAAATCCTGTGTTCTAAGCCACTGATCCAGATCTTCATATTTGGCCTGTCTTAATGCTATATGTTTCTTGTATGACTGTGCATATTTCTCTCTGTATTCAGTATTTTGTGTCTGATATCTAGAGCTGCTGAGCATCTTTGCCACCTGAATTCAGTAAGGTGTATTGGACAAATACATTTAGTGTTACTTTTAAATTGATTGAAATTTCATTCCTACACAGGTTCCTGATTTCACTATTACAGACCTGTCTTCAGAGTCAGATGATATCCCAGACATTTTGGATTTGGATGAAGATGATCACCAAGACTTTTCACGCACAAATGGCCCTTACACTGCAGGGCAAAGAGCTGAATAAAGAGAAGCATAAACATGTCTTTTTGATACAATTGTACTTTTGCCATGTTTAACTTATATTTATTACTCCTTTTTAAAGATGAACCCGCCTAGCTTAGGGATTTTGGGGATATTTTTTTAATCACTATTGTTTCATTTAGCTTCATCAAAATTCTGATTTTTTTTTTTTTTTTCCACCTAAGGAATGCAGGCTACATTAATTCATTAGCATTGGTATCAGGCTCCCATTCTGCAAGCCGGGTATAGCCTAAACAGTGTTTCACCTATCTTTGATAATGATTTGTTCTCCTGCTGGCAGCAGCCATGAGAATACTCCAGTGCTTTGCATAAAGGTCTGCCAACAAAAGGAGTTGATGGGGATTTGCCCACATTTTTTCCCCTTTCATTCTACATGAAAAGCACTTGTGCATCTACCTCTGTGCTGCTGGAAGGGGTAAGAGACTTTGCCTCAGATTCTCTCAGGTTCTTTCTGTTAGGCTCTGTACCTACAGAGTGTAGAAGCATAGCGCTTCGTTTTGGCAAGAGTGCTCCGTGCACACGAGGACTCCCTTTCCCTCTACAAGCCTTCCGTGTGCAGAAATTTCGGCCATCCTGAGGATATCAGTTGTGGGGACTGAGACCAGAAGAGAGTAAATGCTTAAAGACTCGATCTATGATTCTACGAGCAAAGTGTAAAGTTTTCCAGGATTAAGGATAACAGTTGAAAATCGAAGTGGAAGAGGAAACTGTGAAAAGGAAAACTGGAGGGCAAAGAGGAAAAAAAAAGATGTGGGACAAAGGAAAATTGTAAATAAATAATAATAATAATTTTAAAATATAACTGAAGGCTGGGATATTTCTGGTGATAGCGATGATCTTTTTATGTTTAAATAAAATCGCAATCAAAGATTTGCTAAGGATTGCCGAATCCGCGTTTGCTTGCGCACAGTGACATCTGCAGGAATCGGGGCGAGCCGGAGGCTGGCCTGGAAGCGGGCTTGTTACATTTCTTTCCGGGGATCAGGCCGACCTCTTCCCGCAGAGATCTCCTCGACGTCGCGGGGGTGAGTGCGGTGAGGCTGGAAGCGCTGCGCGGCGCTGCGCCCCTGCGGCCCTTCCGCGGGAAGGCTGCGGGCAGCGGCTGCGAGGCCTCCGCTCTCTCCTCATGTAACGCCTGGCTGTGGAGAGAGCGTTGAAGTGCGGTCACTGAAATGCCTTGGAATCAAAATCTGAACCAGCCTGCTGCCGCTGTGGGTTTTACTGGGGTTTTCGTGTTGGACTTCGGCCGTTAAACCGTTAAACGGTTACCAAGTAGCTGACATCGGAAGGGCCCCCTGGAGCTCGCCCAGTCTCGACGGCTCTCTCAGCGCGACGCCGGCTGGGACAAGCTCAGGCTCCTCGGGGCGGGTTTCCAGCCACCGGCCGGCCCCGCCGTGGCTGCCTCCGCCCGGCCTCTGCGGGATGCGGACAGCATGGCGCCGGCGGCCCTTCCACCTCGGTGCGCAGAAGCGAGGCCTCCTGGGCGGTGCACAGGGGCCAGGACTACACCTCCCGGCAGGCAGCGCGCCGACTGGCGCCAAATCCCGGCTTGCCTTGCGCCCCTCTTCTCTGCAGGAGACCGCGCGCGGGAAGCTGTGGCCGTTGGGAGGAGGAGGCGGCGGTGGCGGCCCCGTTCGTGAGGAGGGGGAGGAGGCCCCGACCCCCGGCCCCGTTCGTGAGGAGGGAGAGGAGGCCCCGGCCCCGTTCGTGAGGAGGGAAAGGAGGCCCCGACCCCCGGCCCCGTTCGTGAGGAGGAGGTGGAGACCCCGACCCCCGGCCCCGTTCGTGAGGAGGGGGAGGAGGCCCCGGCCCCGTTCGTGAGGAGGGAGAGGAGGCCCCGGCCCCGTTCGTGAGGAGGGAGAGGAGGCCCCGGCCCCGTTCGTGAGGAGGGAGAGGAGGCCCCGGCCCCGTTCGTGAGGAGGGAGAGGAGGCCTCGGCCCCGTTCGTGAGGAGGGAGAGGAGGCCCCGACCCCCGGTCCCGTTCGTGAGGAGGAGGTGGAGGCCCCGATCCCCGGCCCCGTTCGTGAGGAGGAGGTGGAGACCCCGACCCCCGGCCCCGTTCGTGAGGAGGGGGAGGAGGCCCCGGCCCCGTTCGTGAGGAGGGAGAGGAGGCCCCGACCCCCGGTCCCGTTCGTGAGGAGGAAGAGGAGGAGGCCCCGACCCCGTTCGTGAGGAGGAGGAGGCGGCAGCGTCGGCCCCTCTCCCCCGGGTTTCTTGTGCGTGTGCTGCGTGAGCTGCTTGTCACTATGGGCATGCGGTGGCAGAGGGACCACCTGTGGCTCTACTTGCTGGCCCTAGGCTTCGATCGCTCTCGCTACGCCGACGCGGGACGGTGAGTAAGAGAGAGAGCCGGGGAGCGAGGGGAAGGAAGATGGAGGGGCGGCCCTGTGGCGGCAGCCACCGCCCGAGCGGGGCCCTGGGTTTGAGTACTGAGCGCAGGCTGCGGGGGGAGGGAGGGAGGGTCTCGCCATGGCCGTCCAGGGGCCTGGCGCTGATGGCGGTGCTTCACAGAGAGGAAAGGCCCGAATTGCTGTAGCGATCTGTGTCTTCCACGTCAGATAAAACCCAGAAATAGTAAATATCTCCTGCTCTGCGCTGGATGCGGAAAGTGAACTGCGTGGCTCCTGACCTCTGCGTTTGGGAACTGCTTTGAGATAAAGCGCGCTCGCCGAGTTTAAAGTTCGTTAAATGGCTGGAGGTTGTGTATTTTTAACTATGCAGAAAAGAAAGCGTTCGGTCTGCAACTTCTAGCACTTTAATTTAAATCAATATTTTGTAGTATTAAGCAGACATTTAAAATGCTTTGTTAATTCTGCCCCTTAACTACTTTTGACGAAACTATTTATTTTTGTCTTAGGAATATGTTTGATAGGCCGAACAGGCGGGCTTTTCACTACGTCGTCCTCTTCTTATTTACTAAGCTGGACAAGGCCCGCACAAATGAAACTTTCAGGTGAGTGTCTGGCTTGTGAGATTATCTGTAGCTTGGCGAGTTTCTTGGAACTTTAACACCTTCAAAGGACTATGTTTCCTGTTCGTTTCCCTGACCAAGCAGAGTAACATGACCCGGTTAGGGATTGCTGTTAGGACCATCAGCATGGCAAGAAACAGTGTACTGCTGAGTGGTTTTACCTTACATGTTAAAGGAATAGCTGGAGGAGGTCTAATGATATGAAAACCGTCTGCATTCTGACCCCTTTGTTTTTAATTCCCCTCTTCTCCTGTGTTAAAAATAGCTGCAGAAAAATCTGGCTTTGCATATCCTGTAATTAACTCCTCGTGGCAAGAAAACTTTGTAACGTAAACAACTTAGCTGTTCTTGGTCTAGGCTATACCACTTCATTTTCTGGCTCCTCTGGGAGGCATTGTTAAGAAATCTTTTAGTTTTGGTCTCACACTGATTAATTGGGCAATGATACTCGAACATGTTCTGAAATTGCCTCTTTTTTTTTTTTTTTCCCCCCCAATTCCTTCTTAAATGGGAAGAGAGTGTATTGCTGTAGACCGCTGCATCACAGATACTCGGTTCAGGAAGCAGTGTGTGGCATGGCTAAAAGAGGTCATAGTGAGTATTACAAAGAGTGGAAAATGATGCTTTGCTGGTTTCTGTGACTTTGTTCTTTTTCTGAGAGAAAATGTAATGCTTTTAAATGGTTTCACCAAATGATTCAGCTTTACCTTTTGTCATCTTTCACATAGTTTATCTTAGACTTGTTTGAGGGAAAATTTGTGACATGGTGGAGTTTGGATGATGAGACACAGCCCAGTGTCTTAAAACTGCTGTGGCTTTTTCCCGAGTAACAGTATTTGATTCATCAGAAGTCTAGATTCCTCAGCTCTGGGTGAGAATACTTGAGTTTGAAAGATGTTTGAATCATCTGCCTGGCAACTTTTTTAGCATTAGCCTTGCCTTATATGAGAGGAAAGGGGGTAAAGTTTAAGACAGGATTTCCAAAGGAAAAGAGACAAACTAAAATCGATTGCTTCAGGTAGCACTGATCATTATCTTTTCATGCTGTCTTTTGTTAATGGTGGTTCTAGAAACAGGTCCATGGAACCTGGAACATGTTTACTTTTTAGTACTAATGGGCATTTTGAAAGCCAACGATGCAGGATCTGTAGGTACAATAAAAGCAAAACAAAGTCCACCAATTAATGACTTCAGTAGAAAACAGGAAAGAACACTTCAATAATGTTTTCAAAGATAGGGTTTACCAGTTAGGAGCAGGGAGTGTAGGGATTTGTGATGCTTACCCAACACTGATTCTAGTCTTTGCTTTAAAACGGTCCGTACAGAGCTAGGCATAGTGGGTGGGAGTGAGCATTCAAAGAATATCTCTACATCTACTAGAGTAGATGTCACCTGTAGTGCCAGAGTAGTTTACCTGGGCATAAGGCTTGCTAACAAGTAAGCTGCAGTATTCTGGTAGTCATCTGAATGCTTGGCTGTTGCTAAGGCTTAGTATATCTTTGATTAGTTTTGTATTTAAAACTGCTTTCACTTCTCTAGTATAAAGAAGGTGTCCGTATAACAATCACGGGTTCTTTGCTTGTGACTCCTGGAGGTCCTAGAATTATTCGCCTGCTCTATCTGTTTGCAAGACATGTAATGATTGAGGACATTAAAAGGAAATGCAAAGGTAAGCTGCAATGGAACGATAGAAGTGCTTGATTTGTATTGTTTGACAGTGCACCTACCAAGTCCTTATGCCAAGAGCTTTAGTTGTCAGCTGGATGCTCAGTTTAAAATCTTTCACAGGGTTTTTTTCAGCTGCAGAGATCTCCCTGGCTGATAGAACAATGCAAGTTGTTTTGCTTTCTCTTGCTATCCATGGGTCTTGCTCCGAGGTTCATCTTTGTGTAATGCTGCACACTTACCTGCATAAGCAATGGTTTAGTCCAAAAGTATTGAGCCACTGTGCTATAGTCTTCCTCACAAAGCAAGGAATTCTGAAGGGACAGTACAGTCTGCTCAAGCAATCTTGTGTTGTTTTGGTGACCAGAAGAACAGGTTAAGGGAGTGAGGGTGAGGGAATGAAGATATGTACAACAGAAAGAACTGGCAAAACAGACAGTGCACTGCACACTCTTGTTTCAGTCCAGACATCTTGATTTGTGATTCTTTCAGATCATATTGTCTATTTGCTAAAAGTGAATTGTAATCTATATATTAACTTCCATTTAGGCAGTGACATCCCTTTTGCAAAAGCTGTACAGTTGGTACCTAAGGATATGTACATGGCAAAGGCAAGGCGTAGAGTTGCATACAATAAGCTGCTGCAGATTTTTCAGAAGCAAGCTTTTGTTACTCAAGAATATGAGGAAAAAGCACGGTAAGTATATAAAAAGACATAGTCTTTAATTAAAGCTTATATATGTGTGTTTCTAAAAGGATTTGGAGAGACTACATCTGCTTACATGATGAGTTTTGTTCAGCTACCCATTTTTTCCCCTTCACCTCTAACTGACAGTTCTGGTATTTGTAGCATCTTTTGTGTGGCATATTAGTTTAAAGAAATTAGTTCTTCACTTAAGAGGTGCAATATTTTGGAAGATGTGGTTACTGAGACATTAAAAATGAACAGGGAACTCTCATAGTGCCATGGTTTCTTAACATATGAAGGATTGTATCTTGGAATGTAACTCTTAGGATGAAACATTCAGTCTTAATAACTATGGAACATTTTAATTTGCATAATGCTTAATTATTTCACAAAAATTCTTTAGTTCTGCTTATGGAAAACATTCCCAGTTTTGGAAATGCAAATAACTGGACCTGTCTGTGCAGACAGAGTTCCTCATAATAGAATGTATAGGATTTAGGTGAGGTAGTTGACATGACTGGAGTGCTGTCATGGGCAGTTAATAGCTGTTCAGTAAATGGCAGGAGGAATCACAGGGTCATTAAAAGAGCAATTTCAGTGCACATAGCCTAACTTTATATGAGAGGACTGATCCATTTCATGCCTTTCCATCAATATGAGAGGGTTTAGCATCCAGGGGGACCTCCTATACGCCTCTCCCTCTGTAGCTGGGAGGCAAATGAAAGGCACATCAGACTTGCAGGCTGTGATTCCTATAGATTTCAGATTGCCCTGGTTTGTTTTGGGAAGGCAGCACAGTGTTTCACTAGCCATCTGGGAAACAGCAGTGCCTTGGCACTGACTTTGTAATGCAGTCACTGGCTGTGCTGAGTAAGAGTGCTGCTCTTTTGATCTCACAAGTAAGAAACTTCTCTAGAGACACAACTGCCAAAGGAGCCTTATGGTCACTGTAGCCACCAGGACTCTTAAAACTTCAGTTCTTCCTAAAGAACATGACGAAGACAAGGGGAAAAATGATGCTGGACTTAAAAAAGCTGATTTCCACTTGCCCACGGTACTGCTAAGAGGTATCCTGTGGAGGGCAGAAGGGATCAGGAGTGCTAGAGTATTTCCAGATATCTTTGCTGAAGCTCCAGAGTGATCAACTCCTTTAAGTGGAAAAAGAAGCAGGCATGACAAGGAACCAGCCCTTTTAGAACAGTGATCTAGTGGTGGTGCTCAGAAACCAAAGCAGCAGTGCTTAGGACATGGAAGAGGGGACTGGCTCCCAGACATAAATAAATGTTTCTCAGGTGTCTAGTGATGTAATTCTGAAGTACAAAGTTCAGCTAGAGCTCCAAGAGCCTGAAGAAAGGTACGTTATTAGGAAGTATGTGGAGGATTCATGTGTGATTCTAAAAGATGTGGGAAGTTCCAAGTTTCACGGAGTGGAAAAAACTAGCACTTTGTTTGCCTCCTCATGGGCAAGGTCAGTAGCCCAGTGTCCATGCCAAGAAGCAATGATGAAAGAAGTCACAAAGCACTGCTAATAGAAGAAGGGAGAGTGGAGGTTCATGTTTATGAACTGGGTGTAGAAAAACCTTTTGTTACTGATGGAATGCGTTGGTAGGTGCAGAGGTACTTCCCAGGCATAATTTCAGAATTGCTCTGTCATCTTTGGGAAGATACAAGGCAAGCTAAAGGGATGAACCCCACGGGTGGCAGTGTCTCAAAGTCTAACTGGTAGCTGATAATGGGTGGAGTTCCTTTGGGGTTGATACTGGATTCTGTGTATTCCTTGTATTCATAAGGGATGTGGATGACAGGATTGAATTGAAACTCGCCAGAGTTCCAGGTGATGCCAAACTGTGAGGAAGGGTAGGTATACTGGACTGAAGAGCTGTTACATGGAAAAATCTTGCTGGGTTTGGAGATACACCCAGAAAGAATTGTATGAGGTTTTGCAAAGATGTGTGAATTTCTGTACCTGGAATGGAATAATCCCCAATGGCAGCACAGGTTTGTGGGTAACTGACTGGGGAGCAGCTCCGCTAACTAAAAATAGAGGTGAGAGTAGTGTTGGAGCACAACAAGCTAAGCACAGGTCAGCAGTGTGTCCTGATAGCCAGAAAGAACATCAACCTTCTAGGCTGTATGAAGAGCAGCCAGCACATCAAGAGATGTAATTCACTTTACCTGTCAATTCTAATGCCACACCGGGAATACTCAGTTTTGGTCTGCTGAGTTGAGAGAGGTTCTAGGAGAGGACCGCAGTGACTGGAGGGTTGGAGAACTTGACCGAGTAAAATCTGTAGAAACTTGGTTTATTTAGCCTCTGGAAGACAGAGCTCGAGGGGGTTAATCCCAGTCTTCCAATATCTAAAAAACAGTTGTAGAGAAGATGGAGGAACTATCTTCACAAAATGTATGGTGTCAGGACAAGAGACAGCAGGCCCAAGGGAAAACTGTTTGAATTGTAAAAAAATAATTAAAAAAACCCCCCTCTCCTGTGAGAAACATTAAGCACTGGAATAGATTGCCTAGAAAAGTGGTGGAATCCTTCTTGCTATAAACATTCAACATATGGCTTGATAGGACCATGAGTAACTTAATTGAGGGATCTGCTTTCCATGGGAAGCTCAATCATATAATTTAGAGAGGTCAGAGTTTCAGTTTCTCTGATTCCTCTAATTGTGCATCTTCTTGCACCCTGCTTGGGAAGTGGTGGTGCTCTTGCTTACCTTGAGTTATACCCTTCAAAAATATTCTCCATCAGAATTTGAGAGATCCTTTGCAGCTTAAACATGATTGATGCACAATCATCTGAAGATCACACCTGTGTGATTTTAGATGCTTAACAATTTAATAAAACCAGTTTGACTTTGTCAGCAGAACTTCAGTGATCTAGCTGCTTTTATTTAATTCAGTGTTCTGTTCTCTTTTTTTTTTTTTTTTTTTTTAAATCTGTGATTTGGGTACAATCTCTGATTGTGTTTGGAGGTTTATGTTGCTAAAGTGCATTTCCTGTAACTTCATCTAATAAATGCCATTCCATTGCAACAGAACAAGCAAAAGTGAATTGCTTAAGTTACAAGCACCTTGGTGCCTTTCCTGTCTGTCTTTCTGCACAATTATGGTAAGGAAGTTAAGGTTAAGTTTGGTGTGTTGCTTCATGCGTAAAATTGCTTCAGTATGCAGATTTGGAAAGAATGAGCATGATGGGTTACTGATGGTCAGGAATTCTGAGAAAAACAGAGTAGGAACTTGAAATTTTAAAAAATCTGTGCTAACTGTTAACTCTTTTCCTAGGCTTTTAGTTAAAGAAATAAATCAGATACTGCATGAATATGTACTCCTGCAGATACAGTCTGAGAAGTAAGTGTTTTTCCTTGTAACTTAAGTATACATGAAATTGATTTCTTACTCAGTTTTATGAAATTAAACTAATTTTATTGTAATCTACTTGACCTTTTGTGTTTGCATATAGCATGAAGCAAAATGACCAAAACAGAAATGACCAAACTGAAAAAATTCAAAAGGTGAGCGTTTTTTTTTTTTTCTACTGTAGCAGTGTACTATTATCACTGTTCTGCAACATATACTCTTGTCTACTGTTATTTCCACTTGGCTACCTGTGATTATGATGGCTACTTCATTTTCCTGTAAGGAGTGTTGATACTGTTATTATAGGTGGCAAATAGTTCAATGTAGCATTTTTGTCCTTCTTGCCTACTAAGGTCCGCAGTATGTGGACACTTATAATGGAAACGCTTGCGTCTCTGAAAAAGGAAAAGGAAGTTGTGGATTCTGTGCTTGAAGATTATGGTGGTCAGTGCGTTTTGGATGGAGCTAATGTTGATTTCAGAGTTCCACAACTGTTGGCTCACAGAGTCAAAAATGACAAGTACCAAGTACGTAAATTTTGTCCTTTGTGCTGAACTGTGTTTTTGGTCCCAATGAGTGTAATCACTGCAGGAACACTGTACCAGATTACTAGAACTTTTTTGTGATTGTGCTATTTTGTGTTGGTTATGTTTCAGCCACTAACTTTTTAAGTTCAGTAACTATATTGGTAATTCTGTTTGATTAGTACTTGATTTTTCTCTTGTTTTAACAATAAAACTAATTTGACCATTTTCCAGCATTTGCAGCCTACCACATTTTTGGGGGCAATAGTTAAACATGTTACCTCATTAGCTGAAGTTTTCTTAGTTTGTATTGCTTCATAGGCTTCATTCAAGCTGCTAATTTCAGCAAACACTCCTGTGGCTTCAAGTGTTTTTTGAAAAATGAAACAGGAATTGAACTAAAATACAATGTTGTAAAATACAGTACACTTTGTATCCCTGCTCTGACAACAAAAGTCATAATTTTCTGATGATGTTCCTCACTAATTATTTTTTTTTTCTTGCTGTACTTCAAGCGTTGTACAGGAAACATATTTAAAGGTGGAAAACTGAATTTCTTAGTAGTCATTCAGTTACTAAATGAAGCCCTGAGAACATTGAGAGATGAACAGTGTCCGTGCCAACCTGAATTTAAACTTGAGGACATTGAGAACAGGATTATGCTTTGCAAGAAAGCACTATGGGCTTTGCAAGCAATGAGGTAATTGACTGGAAATTTTCTCATGTTTCCTTGCCTTTTAGTTTAAGGATCAGGTCTTCCCACCTTCTCTTTTTTAAAATAATAGCATTCGTAGTGAGAAAATGTCTGTGCAGTTTTTTTCCTTTGCCTCTGAGAAATTCACAAGTCTTTTTTTGTTTAAAACCTTTTTCTTAGATTAATCCACTCTGGGATTTTAAAACATTATCTGAAACTGGTTTAGGGCAAGCCTAAGTATGTATAGGTCTTCCAACTCTAATGCAAGAAAGATGAAGACTACCTAGCAGTTGTGTTTTAGGTTGTGAATTCCAGTTAGTTCTTGGAGCATGCACAAATGCATGAGATAGTTGATAACTTCTCAAAGATTTAGTGTGAGAAGGGGACCATGCAATATGCTAAGCAGAATTATCATCTCCACCAACAGATGTGCCAAGGTCATTCCATGCTTTTATGTTACAGGCTAAAAATAGAGAAAGAGCATCATATGTCAACGAGTGAATCTATTTCTGTAAACGAGAAAAACTGGGAAGAGAAGTGGAAAAGCTTTCTTGGCGTGTCTCCTTTTAATTTAATCTTACAGCAGGATCCAGTAAGTAGTATTCAATTTTTCTGATTCTGGTGAAGAGAAAGGTTGAAGGTAAGAGAGGTGTTCATCTAAGTTGGTGTGTTCTAATGCAGCAGGCAAGCTTTATATATAAGTTACAGGAATCAGCACTATGTAGAAGAAATTACTTTTTTAAACAGTCTTTCTTAAAGAAAATAGACTTGATTTAATGGCAGCTGTGGACATCATTTCAGGTTGGGGATGGAACCATCTTGTCAAGGCATTAGGTCAGTGTAATTAGAGCGAGGTGATTGGTTTTGGCTTTGTTCATGTTCAGTGCCCTGTGGAAACTGAGCTTTCTTGTGGTACCAGTCTGAACATTGGCCTAGTTTTGTTTTTCCCTTTTGCAGTCATCTGCTTGATTAATTAATAACTATTTCCATTCTGGCATATTGATGTAGCGATCTGAGGTTATACCCTTACCTAGCTGCCTTGCAGAGAGGAATAATTTCATGTTGAGTCAGACAGTTGGTTTGCAGAAAAGCTGTTGTAAATCATTGTCTGTTAATAGATGTTGATACAGTGTTGTTTGTTTGGGTTGGGTTTTTTGGTTTTTTTTTGGTTTTTTTTCAGTCTGCTTGTGTGACCTTCCTTTTTTTTCTTTTGAAAGGAACTTGATTGGGTAAGGCCTGTGCCACCCCAGTCTTCTAATCCTGCAGAAGAAGATGAGGAGAACGATGTCTATTCTCAGCTTCTCAAAGAACTTTCAGGTGGGTGAACAGGAGAAGCTGGTTCTGAATGATGCCTTGCAACAGTTTCTATAATTTTTTCAGCCTTATCTTTAAGATTCTCTGGAGCTTTTGATGTGGCCAGAAACAAATGCTGAAATTGTTTGGTATGTTTTGTCATTGCAGAGGGGATTTCGAGACAGATCTCCTTATATAAAAGTTTATTTGTGGGTTCTAGGGAATATATTCACTTTAAAAGTGAAAGTTGTGTCAGGCTGGAGGAGTAATTGGCCATCTGAGTAAAGAAATTGAAGGTCCTCCCAGTTAGGCATCTTTTTCTGCATTCTGAAGTTGCTGTTCCACGGAAACTGTGCAGTTTAGTCAGGATCTTACTTGATCTCCGAGTTGATTGCTTTTAGTTGGTAGGCTATCAGTGCTGGTCAGAGCTCATTTTGATGAGATATGGATGTTGCACCTGCTAATCAGCTGATGAGCTGAGGTGTTTTACTAGGTAGTGCTTATTGACAAGGTGTTGAGAGAGTTACAGGTTAGAAGCTGCAAAGCAAAAATGGAAAATGAGGGGGAAGACGGCCTTAATTGCATGTAATTGTAGTTCATTTTAGGAAAAATGATGTAACAGATGTGTGTTGGAATTTCATGGTGAAAAGCAAAAGGGAGACGATCCATTTGTTCACAAAGATGAAAGCAGTGCTTCATCAGTCTCAGGGTATGTAGGTATGAGGGCAGAAGCTGTAAAGCAAAGGCTATAGAATTGCAAATGGAAGTTTAAGTGCCTTAAAAATTTCAAAGATTAAAGCACTGTTCAATAAGGCTGTGAGCTTCTGGTAATACCAGAAAGTTTGAGATGAATGGTCAGGGCAAACCCAAGCCACAAATACAGGCTGCATGGAGAATGAATTGATAACAGCCCTGTGGAGAATGACTTGGGGGTGTTGGCTGATGGCTCAGCATTAGCCAGCAATATGTGCTTGTAGCCCGTGAGGTCAACATATCCTGGACTGCATTAAAACAAGTGTGATTAGCACGTTAATGAAAGTGATTCTCCCCCTCTTGTGATACTCCACTCTTGTGAAACCCCACTGTATTGTGTCCAGTTCTGGAGCCCCAGCACAAGAAGGCCATGGAGCTGTTGGAGTAAGAACAGAAGAGATCCACGAAGATGGTCAGAGGGCTGGACACCTCTACTATGAGAACAGGCTGAGAGAGTTTGGCGTGTTAACCCTGGAGGAGGCTCCAGGAATACTTTACAGTGGCCTTCTAGTACTTGAAGGGGTCCTATAAGAAAGCTGGGGAGGGATTTTTTAACAAGGGAATGCAGTGATAGAACAACGGGGAATGGTTTCAAACTGGAAGAAGGTAGATTTAGATTAGATATTAGAAATTGTTAACTGTTAGTGTGGTGAGGCACTGGAACAGGTTGCTCCAGGAGCTTGTGGATGTCTCATCCCTGGAACTGTTGAAGACCAGGTTGGATGGGTCTTTGGGCATAGTGGTCTAGTGGGAGGTGTTCTTGCCCATTGCAAAGAACCTAGATAATCTTCAAGGTCCTTTCTAACCCAAATCATTCTGTAGTTCTGTGAAACCAGCACGTGGTATTCTCTCAACTCTCTGGTTAAGATGCTTGATCTGAGTATCCAGCCACAACTAAAACTATCTTCCTACCTGTTTATATGGTGAGTCTTAAAAAAAGTAATCTCTCCCGATTTCTTGGATTTTGTAGGTAGTGTTGAGGTGAATTTTGGCGTTAGTAGAAAACTACTGTAGCCAAATGATGTGCTAAAATTTGTAGTTGTAGCTCTGAAGAGTCATGAGATGTGTACCTCTGATAATGTGCAACCTTTTCTTTGTGCCTCGCCTTGCTTGGACTGAGGCAGCATTGTTCAGAGGGATGAGTATGTCCACAGAGATATTTCTTGATAAATACAGGTGAAGATGGGGGGAAAAGATGGGAAGAATTTAGCTTTGTGGAATTGATATGCCAGATGCAAAAATCTGGGGCTGTTCAGCCTGAAGAAGAGGCAGCTCAGGGGAGACCTCATCACTCTACAACTCCCTGAAAGGAGGCTGGAGCCAGGGTTGGGGATTGGTCTCTTCTCCCAGGCAACTTTCAACAAGACAAGAGGGCATGGACTTAAGTTGTGCCAGGGGAAGTTTAGGTTGGATATTAGAAAGAATTTCTTTACGGAGAGGGTGATCAGACATTGGAATGGGCTGCCCAGGGAAGTAGTGGATTCTCTGTCCCTGGAGATACTTAAAAAGAGACTGGATGTGGCACTCAGTGCCATGGTCTGGTAACCACAGCGGTAGTAGTCAAGGGTTGGACATGATGATCTCTGAGGTCCCTTCCAACCCAGCCGATTCTATGATTCTATACATGGATAGGGAAGAAGGATAATGCTGACCTGTGGCTGGGATTGTGGTTTTGGGGGAAGGTGAAATGTGTGATTGGTATGTGAAGGGCAGCAGATAGAATCATGCAGAGTGAATGTGTATTCAGGGGCAGCACAAACAGGTGTTGGATGCTAGTGGCATCTGTGGCTGCAGGTGGTACCTGAGCAAAAGGATTGATTCCAACATCCTGCTTATGTATAAATTAATTTTTCCTGAAGTGGTCATAAAGTCCATCCTGTTAATACTCTACAGTGATGTAGATTGTGTCACCCACTTGTGTCACCTGGGAGGCCTGAGAAAATAATAATAAATTTTCTGGCTTACTTCTCTAGAGGTTTGCAACTCTATGCAGCAAGAAGGTTGGGAAGAGGAGGATGAGACACTTGAAGCTGTGATGGATAAGGCAACACCACTACCAAGTTGGTATGATGTTATTGAGGAACTGATAAACGAGCAGTGGAAAAAAAGAAATTTACTTGTTGGAATTGATTATACTCTGTGTCTTGATCCTTAGTGGAATATTTCAGTGGCCTACTCCTTTACATGTTGCATCCACCTGACTGAGCAAGATAGTCCTAAAGCAACTGCCCTATTCTCCAGCTGATGATCAACTGGTTGCAAAAATTTTCTCATCTGTTAACTACACTCTTTTAAGAGGCAGATGGAGAAAACAGAATTCCACTTCTCAGGCTGGGTTGAGGTAGACATATATATTCAGTGAAGCATGAGAATGAAAGGACAGACATTCACAGGAGACTTTTCTTGTGTTTGAAAAAAAAAAAAATCAAATAAAAATAAACCCAAACTACTAAAACTGAACCACAACAAAAAACTTCAATTCCCAAGCAGACCTAATGTGCTATGCCTTCTCAACAAGGCTTTTCTCACCAGTCTTCTAAAATCATTTAGTTGTGTAACTTCAATTTCCAGCAAAGGATGGAACACAAAAGAGTGGTATTCTCAAACTCTGGCCTGTTCGTCATCTACTTAGTCTGGGAAGGTTTAATGACCTTTTGAATAATGTTGTATTTCATGATGCAATTCCTAGAGAATCTTACAAGAGTCCTACTAGGAGAGAAGGGGAATTGCAAAGGGAGGCTGTCCTATACTCAGACATCAGTAGGCACTGGTGCATGTTAAGTCTCAAAGGTTGTCCAAGTAGTTAGGAATTCAAGACTGGCATTCTCTGTGATTGCATACAGCATGGATTTTTGTCTGCTCGTGATCTAAAGGCAGGTTACAGCAAGCATTGACATTTTAAGATGTGTTCTTCTGAAGAAGTGTGGAGTGTACCTTACATTTTAGAGAAAAGTGTTAAGACTCAGATTTTTGGTAGCCAGGTGACTGTAAAATATCAAGAAGCTCATAGAGGAACAGACCTGTTGGTGCCAGAGACAGTTCAGAGGAAGAATATCCAGGGGAAAGAACATTATCAAGTCTGTAGGAGACTTCCCAGTTACCTTTGACTGAAAAATGCAGAAGACTTGTTTACAAAATGTCTTGCCAAATCCCATCTTTTTCTGATTGATAACCAAGGGGAAAATGTTACCATTTACTACTAACTTTGGGAGGCTGATACACAACTAGGGCTAAATCTGCTCTAAGTGTCACATGTTCTCCCTAGAGTAAAATTGCCTTTCGATGACCGGGACGAATTGAGAGTAATCGTAACGGACAGATACGGGGCACACAATATGTAATGGCCTTCTACTAAGACATGCAAACTACTTGTTTATTTGTCTGTCAAAAATTTTGTTTTTACCTCCTCCTCCCTTATTCCCCCAAGGACCTATTCAGTGCCTTTGGAGTTGCTGGAAGCATCAGAAAAGGAAGATGTGTCAGTCGAAAAGGTGATTATTCCTGCCTGTAATTTCCTAGCTATCCAGGAAGTTAAATCTGTATGTGCTTTTTAATCTGTGCTTTTTACATTGATTGTAGTCTATGGCATTTGGTATTTTTTAAATTTATATATTTATTACATATATGTTTATTACATGTATCTTATTATTCTATTATATTATCCTTATTACCTCCTTACATAGGGAGGGTTGCAATTTTCTAGTTTTGGTGTCTTTGGTTGGTTGGTGTGTTGGTTTTTTATAAATTTTTCTACACATCTGAGACAGTCCTGTGAATCTAAAAGCTAACTGTCAGGTACTTAATTAAGCTTTAGGAAAGCACAGAAGGAAGCAGGTTCACTAGCACCTGACTTCCATTACAACATTCAGTGTGTCTCTTAAATTTTCACTTGCTGAAAATCGAGTAGTGGTCTGACTTAGAGAAACAAAATTGTGTGTGAACTTAATTAAGGCTAATAATGTTACATAAAGGCAACTTGGATGTACAGTTTTTCAATGTAATGTGTTCAGACTAGTTGCAGATGATTTAGTAGGTTGAGAGAGGTTCTCCTCCCCCTCTACTCTACCCTGTTGAGACTGCATCTGGAATATTGTGTCCAGTTCTGGGCTCCTCAGTTGCTGCAGGACAGGGAACTGCTTGAAAGAGTCCAGAGCAGAGCAACCAAGATGCTGAAGGGAGTGGAACATCTCCCTTATGAGGAAAGGCTGAGGGAGCTGGGGCTCTTCAGCTTGGAGGAGAGGAGAACGAGGGGTGACCTCGTTAATGCTTATAAATATGTAAGGGGAAAGTGCCAGGAGGACAGAGTCAAGCTTTTCTCAGGGGTCACTAACAATAGGACAAGGGGTAATGGTTATAAACTGGAGCACAGGTGGTTCTGTATAAATCTAAGGAAGAATTTTTTCACTGTGAGGGTGACAGAGCACTGGCACAGGCTGCCCAGGGAGGTTGTGGAGTCTCCTTCCCTGGAGACATTCAAAGCCCACCTGGATGTGTTCCTGTGTCACCTCCTGTAGGTGACCCTGCTCTGGCAGGGGGATTGGACTCGATGATCCTTTGAGGTCCCTTTCAACCCCTGACTTTCTATGATTCCATGATACCTGTGTTCTGTGCAACACCCTATCCTAGCCACTACTTAAGGTCCTACTTTAAACACAACTGCAAAACACAACTGTTTTCTGTTTAGGTAGACTTAAGAAGTATTTTTATTGACTAAAACCAGTATTTCTGCAGCAGTTTCATCATGTTAATTTTCTGACACATCTTGAAGAATTCTAATAATGTCTCTGTATTCCTTTATAACTTGCATATTAAAACTTGCAAGGGCAAAAAAAAGCCAGTGCCTCCAACGATGATGAGGAATGGAAAAGATGAGTCCACCATTTCAGAAGTGGGTGAGAATGAAGGTGATCATGTTATCCAGACAGCGTCTCCTGTCAAAAAAGACACTCTTGCCAAAGCCAGAGATGAACTGGCAGAAGAGGTTAGGAAAAGTTTTTTTTTGTTTTGTTTCTATTTAAATAAATGACAGTTAATTTTGGAGATCACATTTTTTCTACCAGAAATGTATCTTGTAATCTGCACGGATCCCAAGTTTTGTCTGCTGGATCTTAATCGGTGTCCCAGAGTTTTAGAGGTCACTGCTTGTGTGAGTATACCCTGAAAGAATGGAGCTTGTGGAGTCACTGTAAATCATAGTTAAGTGAATAGCACTTTGAGTAGGATGATGGCATAGTTTTTATCTCCTCTCATGCTTGAATCTGTGAATCACTGTATATAATAAGAATTCAACAGTCCTTTTTGTTTCTGAACTTAGGCAGGTTAAGTGTTGAACAGGGGCTTAGCCTGGAATTATAATCAGGAATTAGTGTTTCCTCTTTTCAGATCTTTTATTTAAGTTTTAACAGAGGAATTCCTTCACAGGTGTTACTGTAAAATGTGCTACAGTTTGATTTGGAAAGTAAACTAATGCTTCTGCTGAAATGGCACTGTTATTTTTCGTGGCTAAAATGCTCTGCTTATGTAAATAAAAATAGAGTTCTGCTTATGCATTTCTTGCCTAGTGTCTTAAATTAATTCTGAGCACACTTTCTTACTTTAAAAATGTGTTCATAGATGATGAGGGAACTTGGAACTGAATTCCGATTTCAGTCCTCTACCTTCATTTTGAGTTTAGGCTACTATGGTTTTTGGGAGCCTAAGCATTAAATGACAAGAGTCAGAAGACTCTTCAGATCATTTGGAAAATGGGATACATTTTGAGCCATAAGTGACAGAAATAAAGAGGTTTATCATTTTTTTGTCAGGATTTAAGCTTTTCTGACATCTTACAGGTTGCAAAATCAGTGATGTGTGAGTCACCTCAGAGTGATGATGGAAAAGCAATGCCATTAGAAGATCTCATTAGCTCACTGGCTTTCAACCCATTTTTAACAAGGAAACAAATTCCTCGAACTCCAGAGAATCTACGTAAGTCAATACTTCTGTTTTTGTAGTACTTACTGATTAAAATTTATACTGTATGTCACACAAGAAAAAAAATTATTTCAGGGAAGCTGGAAGTTATTGTAATGCCTCAGTTATTCTGTAATACAATATAGTTGGCCTCTAAGATTTGAATACTGTTAGATTTAACATGGATTTTTTTTTCCTGTGTAGAATTCCCTTTATGTTGAAGAAAACTTAAGTGTAAACAAGATAAAGCAGCCATATAAAGTTTCCTTCTTGGGTTGTGCATGTTAATGAAGGGGCAGAAGAAAACCAGAATGGTTGAGGTTAGTTATTAAAGTACTGAAATTTTATCTTGGTTTGTTTCATATAGTTACTGAAATTCGAAGCTCGTGGAGAAAAGCTCTTCAGACTGATGGCTCATCAGACACAGAGCTGGCCCCAACCCCAAATGAGGTAACGACAGAAGCAGCTGCAATGGATGCTACACCAGGCTCTGGACTTGTGTGTTCTGCCTCTGCAGCTCCTGTACCTGACTCTGCTCCGTTGCCAGAAAAGAAGTCTCCATTACATGCCACAGACTTTAGAAATCCAGAGCAGATGAGGAGGAGTCACATCATTGAACCTCCAGTTGTGGAAACAACTGGAATGCAGGAGAGTGAGAGAACAGAAGCACAAGAATTAAAATCTGTTTTGAACAGAAGTTCTGTAGGAGATACAAAAGAACAGATGAGCATGAATACTCTGAGTCTTTGTTTGGAAGACGATGGTGGGAGAAGTGTTCTACCTCCAGACGAATTTCGAGGTTCCTTAATGGATCGGATGCTGCACAGCAAGGTATCAGCCTTACTTGCTGTCAGTCGTGAAGATGCCCACTTTCAGATAATGGATGAGACACTTCCAGAAGGACTGGAGGACACAGACACTGACAAATCTGCAGACTCACAGTCTGACTTCAGTATCCTAAACAGCGCGTATATAATAGGAGACTCAGAAAAGGAGGGAGGTTGTGAAGAATCAAAGCTAGAGCCACAGTCCCCATCCAACATGCATAAAGCACTTGAAGGGGCTGCATTTGGAGGTGAAGAGGAGCTTCATCAAGGACGTAACGGTGGTGAATCTGAAAGCTGGAGGTCAGACCCAAGATTTCTTGCGTCAGAAAGAAGAGGAGGAGATGAATTGTGCAGTCCTCTGGAACTCTTCTGCTTGGATGAAGAGTTTACCAAGACACCATCGCCAGTATCTCTGTATGAAAGAAAATACTCCCTGTCATCTCTGCTGGGATCCTGTCAGCATCTGGAGGAAATGACATCAATGATACATGACATCCCAGCAGAGTTAATGTCTAAGTGGAAAAAGAAGGGTAAGTGTCGATGCACTTTAGCAACAAGATTTTGTCCATTCTGCCACTGGGTACACTGCCATAAGTAGGAGAAAAGGTGCTCATCTGCCTTGCTGAAGTAATTTTCAGGTGTTAAAAAAACAGGTGTGGTAGCAATGGAGTAGTCTGAAGTTAAACTGAGAGAATTCACAAAGTTAATTTGAAGTAATGTGTTGCCTCTGAACAAATTTGATTATTTAGAAATGTGTTGTAGGTAATGGTAATTTTTTTGAGGTCAGTGAGGTGTCCTTAAAGTCTATAAAACCTAATAAAAGTATATTAATCAATAGCCTATTACAGCCTGCCTGTCCCCTCTCTTCATTTCCAACAAAAGTGTCTACTTTCTTTAAGTAGCAGTACAGTATTTAGCTACATGTGAGGTCATTTTTTGAAATGCAGTAATAAAAATGAGCCAGTAATGGTTATACAGAAGACTCTGACCAAAACAAATGGTACGTAATGGAGTACTAGGATTATAACAGAACAAGCTGGTCTCAAGGAGTGCTGAGATGAATGCTTTGTGTATAGGTGTGCTGCAGTTTAGCTTTTGCTTAAAACTGGCTTTACTCATAGATGATAATACACGGAGCAGGCATACAAATTAGAGATAATACTTCATATGTGCTTATTTTCACATACAGTAAATGCTTTTGGATAAGCACTTCTGTTGATTAATTGAATGCTGTAGAGTGCTAATTAATACAATTTGTCTCGTAGATGAGGAGCCAGACACAAAGGAACCATCATCAGGACAGAATTTGTAAAGAAGCAGAGTAACCACAGAACTCTTTATTTTTTTTCTCTTATTTTTCTTGCTGCTTTGCATTACTGGATTCCTCACTCTTCTTGAGACTTCTGGTCAATACTGCCATCAGTTCTCCCTGCTGATGGATCAGCTTCTTTTTTTCCAGACTTTCCAAGTGAAGTGCCTGTTTCTACAGCCACATTACTGAAGATCTGTTTTACAGTACAACTTTGATATGTGGTAGAGTTAATGCTTTTCTGTTTTTAGTCGATACACATTCATGACATCAGGATGAATGGATCTAATGCTAGAACTTGTGGTGGGATGGGATTGTAGAAGTTGAGGTTCTGCCAGATAAACTTTTTTTTTGTAAAAGTACTGATCACTAGCATGGTATGTTTCAAGTTTTAAAGCATTACTAAGTCAAGTTGTTTTCTGTTCAGCTATATGTTCTCCTCCTTTCTTCCAAAAGAGTTGTAAATGTGTTTTCATAAGAGTCAACACTTGTATTTGGTTTCCTCTGTGTAAGGCAGACTTTAATAAACTTTGGTACTTGCGTCTGATTGTGTTAAGTTATAAAGAGGCTGCTAGCATGTTAACAGCTGATGAGGAGGTGCTTCTCAGTAGTCCACTTACATGTTGGTGCAATCATGCCCAACAACTAGATAATTGGAACATATTGTCTGTCTGCAGCAAGCCCAGCTGTGTTCTTAGCAGAGGTGGGATCTAGAACTTGGTACTTGTGACATCACAAAGGTTCGTTCCCCAACTGACTGTGAACTTTGGGAAGCCCTGGTTGGGATTCCACCTGCGGAACCTGGGTGTGCTGCCCTAGAGAAACAATTGGTCAGCTGGGCTGTGTCGTGCAGTCTGGACCAGTGTCGTGCTCTGTCCCTGCTTCTGGAGATTCCTCTATCATCTTCTGGCAGAGTTGTCTCTAGAGACACTTGCTGAAGAACAGTAGTTTTTTTATTTTGGTTTTGCTAGCTGGAGGAGAGCATCTGCTGTAAAAGTTTAGGAAAGCAGAGTTCTTTTCCTTGGCAAACATGTCTGCTGAATCACCTGTGGAGTTGCCTGTGATTCCACCCCTGAAGAAGTGCATTTGTCAGCTGTGCTCCTGTGGGTATGTAAAGGAGGCTGGGGGAAGGAGTGTGAAGTAGCAGGTACTTGGCTAGCAGGCTGCACTGTTACCCACTGCTAAGCTGCATGCAAAGAAGAGCAAATGAAGGTATCTTAAGAGTATTTTTAAAGCTTTCAAACAGAAAGTGTCATTCCCCCAGTCTGCCCATCCACTCCCCTGGTTGTTCTTTTGGTAGGAGTGAAGAAATGGCAGGGAGGCTCCCCATGTTTCTCATCTGAGTGAGAAGCTGGCTTGTTCGAAAGATGCTGAATTTTATTTGAGCCCTCTAATCCCTTTCTCTCCTGTTGTGCCAGTTTGCAAAATGAATCAGGATGGAAATATGTAAAAGTAGAGCTTATCTGTGTCCATTTAGGTAATCAGAAACAGACTAATCTGAGATAGCTCAACAATGAGCTTAGTAAGGTCTTTGTAAAGCATGGAGGCCTTTTCAGATGAGTTCGAAATGGGCTCTGGAATAGACCTAGGACTGGAAAACATATGTCCTTCCAGTAGGGAGCACTCTGGCAGGAATGATGTAGGAGACATACAACCAGAGGCATGTTCCTCTCCCTGAGCCTTGCCAAACAGCCTCTGGGCTGCTCCCAGTGTCAAAAGAAAGAGGCCACTGCTGATGTACAATGTGGTGGTGTTTTAGTCTGAGTCAGGAGGGATCTTCCTCAGCAAATCTGTTTGTGCTCACTCTCCTTGTTTCGGTGCACACTCTGGGGAGGTCTTTCAAGACCCAGACAGAATTCCTTTGAGCCAGAGGGGTGGGCAGGCCAGGACAGTGCTGCCCAAGTGTGAGTAAAGGGAAACCTCCAAACTCTTACCCTGCTGCTGACTTGTCTACACAGGTGAGCTCACTCTGCGTACAAAGTAGTTTCATAAATATAGGAAAAGGGAACTCAAGGAAGCGTCAGTAGAGTTTCAGGTCCAGCACAAGCTGGCATATTTGCCTCTGCCTCAGATTAACTTGCGCTATTTTTTTTTTTTTTTTTTTTTTTGCATGTGGGTGAACTTGCTTTTCTTAGGCTGGTTTTTTTGGCTTTGCAGGCTTGTTTGACTGCAGCTATCTTAGGAGACAAAAAGAACCCTGTCTTTGTGCAGGTTGTGCTTTTGGGCTTCAGCTAGTCCAAGCCATTGCAGTCATTGCACTGGTCACTTAATCTCTATTTGGGAGTTGCCATGTGCAGCTGATTTAGGCAATGAGCTCTTCTAAATCCAGCACCTTGTGAATCAACAAGTCTTGTGCTGTTTTTTCCCCTGCAGATGTCACCAATGTCCACACGCGCGCACCGGGCCCTATGACAAGAGTGAGAAGCCATGCATGCTGTCAGAGTACAGGGACCGATACCCCCTTCATCCCAACACTGCTCCCAGAGACTCATTTAAGCCAAAGCAAGGATGCAAGACGGAGGATATACCCATGGAAGGCATCTCGACTATGAAGTATGAAAAACAGTGAAAGAGAGTGAGGACTGTGATTCAGATGATGGGTCTGTGAGTGGTGGGAAACAGAAGCAAGAAAAATGATAGGTTTTCATAAAAGGAGCCTGAAAGGAACAACATTGGGGTTGCACTCAAACACTCCTGAGTGCTCCAAGAAGGAGGGAAGAAGGTCTGAGAGCCGCTGATGTAGGGGAGGCAGGCAGCTATGGTAGAGTTTGCTGACTGGAAAGAGGATGTGGGTGCTTTCCCTAGGAGATGCCAGTGCCTGTTAATAAATCTTAACAGCTAACACCACCCATTTGTCTCATCCTGCCAGAGAAGCTCTACCAAGTCTTCCCCTGCCTGTGCCTTTAAGAGCTGTCAATTCAAAAGGCAGATGTGGCTGATGCAGTAGGAAATGCTCAGCTCAGGTTTGGGATGCCTCTGTCTACCTGGGGTTTTTCAGCAACAACAGAAAGGCTCAAAGGGTTTCAAAGAGCAGTCTTCATGCTCTCGTAGTCATCCCTTCTCTCTCCAGCATGAGATGAAGAAGCTAGACATCTTTATGCCTGCTTGGCAGTAAAGTCTGAGCTCATCAGTGTCAGGCAGATGAAGCAAAGCAGCCTGTTCATGTCTGAACAGTGAGCCATCAAATGGCAGGTCTTGAAGAGAAGGGGGAACCTGGCCTGCCTGAGGTTGTCCAGGGATGCCTCAGCTTCCTCTTCAGAGTCCAGTGTTCCAAATGGGAAAGGCTTGTGTCTTTCATTAATTGCTTGCATCCCATGCAGACTTCCTTAGGCTGTGGAGATATTACTTAATTCATATCTTCAGTCTTAAGTCTTAGTATGTTAAATTAAGAAGTATTCATTTCCTTGTATGTCTGTGAAAAGAAAGATAATTTTTTTCCTGAAGCAAGAGACATCACGACATTTCTTTTCACAGGAGAGATTATCTAGCTCATGAAGTGTTGCCAAAGAAGGTTAAACCACCTGCAGAATATGTCAAGAGTGATAAGAGTATGGATTTGGCCTCCACATATAAACAGGATTATAATGCCCATTCTATCCCTCAAGTACCTCCATGCCTCCCCCCTCTGAAGAGGCACATCCCCAAAGACAAGATGGACACAAAAAGCACTTACAAAGGTACGTGGTGCAGCTTGTTTCAGGACTCCACCAGCAGACTGATGTTTTAAGAAGATGGATCGAACAGCGTGCAGTTGTTATTCCTTCCGTCTGTGGAAGCCAACAAGCAGTGTAGGAAGCCCTCGGACACAAATTGTTGGAAACAGAGCCCTGCATTAATGGCAGCTTTGGGATCTCTCTGAAGTCACCTCCTTTGCGTGCCTGAGAAGCCCACAGGATTCCCAGGGCCATGGGAGCTCCTGCAAGTGGGTCCAGAAGCATCACCCTTAGGATATACTGAACATACCCTTGGTATAGTGCAGTACTTGTCTGCACATGCAGTGCATCAGGCACATCTAAAAGAAGGAGAATTTGCTAGGTCTGAGCAGGGCATGAAGCAAGGGACCCTTTTGTGTGTGCCACAGAGTTAATCTGTGAATGTGCAAGAGACAGACGGGTACCATGGGCACACACAGTTTCCACAGAAACATCCAAAGCACTCAAGCTTTACTCCAGGTAAAAGAAGTGAAGCATGCATCTAACTATGCCTTTGTTTCTCCATCGCCGTAACTTGGTGGAGTTGGTTTTTGTGGGTGGGTCCGGGACGATTTTCATTCCATTTTCTGTGTAGATGCTAAGCAGTTCCAGGGGTCAGCACACTGGTGTAGAATGTGTTCTACAGCAGCTCCTTTATTAGGATACAGCATCAACAGATATGTCTTAGAGTACATAAATAAAGATAATGTAACATATGCCTAAACTCCCCAGAGAGCTTCCGCTGAGCACTTAGGTAGGAATTCTCCTGTGTTTCAGATGACTATGTGCTGTGGAAGGAACCCAAGACAGAAATAATGCGACCAGATAACAGATTTTGCCCACCAGAAGAAAAGTTTAAGCACAAAAGCCTTGTCCAGGACGACTATTGCTACAGGGGGCCAGTCACCACCGAAAGCTGCAAACCCCTGAATGTGGACCAGAAAAGCAAAGCTCCCTTTCAGGAGATGACCAATTATAAGGTGGCTTATGTGCCACATCTTCTGGAGAAACGGTATGCCCGTAAACCTGAGGAATACAAGGCCAGTGAGGTGCCATTTGATGGCCTCACTACCCACAAAGTTTCTTACAAGGGGCTGCTGGGCCAGCCAGCCAAGCCAGTAAAACCTTGCCAGACAAAGCTCCCCAAGATTCCACTTTCCGCCAGCACTGAGGTTCAGGACAATTACCGAGCTTGGCCCCGGCTGCCAGTATTCACCAGAAAACCTGATGTCTATCTTCCCCCTCTGGAGAAAATGGACCTTCACAGCACTTGCCAGATAGATTACAAGCACCTAAATGGCAAGCCCGCCACATCTTGTCGACCTTTGGCCAAGCTTAATAAAAGTGCTGGGCCGTTCAATAGCTCTTCTATCATGAAGGAAGACTATAAGCCTTGGCTTTGCAAGAAACAAGAACCCATCACTCAGACTCCACAGCTGACTTTGCCAGACAGACCCATGGATTGCTTGACGACCTTTCAGGCCAACTATGTGCCTCATCCACCCTCCGTTACGAGGAGCTGTAAACCTGCCTGGTCAGTCCCACAGCAGTGCACTCCGTTAGATGCCACAACCACCTATGCTACCACCTACACCCCAAAAGGCACTGTTAGATGCCTGGCCTCCTACAAACACCCACCTGGTTACGTCTTTGAGACAACTGATGCTGATGGTCACCAACTCTATCACGCCGTTTCCAAGAGTGAGAGCATGCAAAGTGGAGACTGAAGGAGAAAGGAAGCAGATGCAGCCTTCTCGGAAATGGATTCGAAGCGCTGGGCCTCAGTGCCCTACTAATGATGTTTATGTTTTGTCTGTAACCTTCTTTTCACCCATGCCCCTGTTTCATCTTGATCGTAAATAAACTTTTTTCCTCGACATTGGCTTTTTCTGGATCATTTGCACAAAGCAAACCCCAAAAATCCAAAAGAAAGACACACTGACTGTTGTCGGTTTGTTTTGGTTTTTTATTTTGCCCACCTAACTCTTGCTCTTTAATGGAGAAATACGACCTCCTCAGGGACACTGAAAGAGAGGTATCTCAGCAGAACATACATAATTATTAGTGGATTTCACGGTTTTGAGCCCAGCTGGTATCATCCAGGCCTCCTCTGGATCCTTGTGGGACAGGGTGGAGAAAACCCACCTCAAGGTTTTTTATCTGAGACAAGGAGAGGGAAGTTTTCGTTTTGCAATGACAGTAATAAGTTTAATTGGTGAGGAAAAAGCCCAGGAATCTAATTTAATCTACAAGGAGAAAGAGAAAATGTGGACAGATCTTAACATCTTCCCCACCACTCCTCCCTTCTTCCTTCCCTCTGCACTCCAGCAGCACAGGGCAGGGGCAGTGGGGGTTTAGGGTCAGTTCCCCACACGGTGTTTCTGCCGCTCTTTCCTCCTCAGCCAGAGGGCTCCTCATGTTCTTCCCCTGCTCCAACACGGGGTCCCTCTCCCGGGAGAGTCCTTCCTGAACCCCTGGGCCATGAGTCCCTCCCACAGGTGCAGTCCCTCAGGCACAGACTGCTCCAGCCCGGGCTGCACACAGGGTCACGGCTGCTTCAGGAACAGTCACCTCCTCTGACACGGGCTCCTACACGGCTGCAGATCCACATCTGTCTCTCTCTGCAATCCTGCACAGGCTGCTGCTTCATGTCGGCCCACCTGTGACACTTCAGGTGACACCTGTGACACTACAGATCCACATCTACCTCTCTGTGGCCCTTGAAGGAGTGACCCACCGTGCTGCTCCATCGGTTGCCGGGGCACAGCTGCCACCTCACCATGGGGTGTGGGGAAATCTCTGCTCGGGCACCTTCCCCCTCCTTCTTCACTGACCTTGGTGTCTTTTCTCTGGCCTTGCTCTCTCACCTCTTCCTCTCCTCTCCTCTCCTCTCCTCTCCTCTCCTCTCCTCTCCTCTCCTCTCCTCTCCTCTCCTCTCCTCTCCTCTCCTCTCCTCTCCTCTCCTCTCCTCTCCTCTCCTCTCCTCTCCTCTCCTCTCCTCTCCTCTCCTCTCCTCTCCTCTCCTCTCCTCTCCTCTCCTCTCCTCTCCTCTCCTCTCCTCTCCTCTCCTCTCCTCTCCTCTCCTCTCCTCTCCTCTCCTCTCCTCTCCTCTCCTCTCCTCTCCTCTCCTCTCCTCTCCTCTCCTCTCCTCTCCTCTCCTCTCCTCTCCTCTCCTCTCCTCTCCTCTCCTCTCCTCTCCTCTCCTCTCCTCTCCTCTCCTCTCCTCTCCTCTCCTCTCCTCTCCTCTCCTCTCCTCTCCTCTCCTCTCCTCTCCTCTCCTCTCCTCTCCTCTCCTCTCCTCTCCTCTCCTCTCCTCTCCTCTCCTCTCCTCTCCTCTCCTCTCCTCTCCTCTCCTCTCCTCTCCTCTCCTCTCCTCTCCTCTCCTCTCCTCTCCTCTCCTCTCCTCTCCTCTCCTCTCCTCTCCTCTCCTCTCCCCTCCCCTCCCCTCCCCTCCCCTCCCCTCCCCTCCCCTCCCCTCCCCTCCCCTCCCCTTCCCTCCCCTCCCCTCCCCTCCCCTCCCCTCCCCTCCCCTCCCCTCCCCTCCCCTCCCCTCCCCTCCCCTCCCCTCCCCTCCCCTCCCCTCCCCTCCCCTCCCCTCCCCTCTCCCTCCCCTCCCCTCCCCTCCCCTCCCCTCCCCTCCCCTCCCCTCCCCTCCCCTCTCCGTCCGCTCCCCTCCCCTCCCCTCCCCTCCCCTCCCCTCCCCTCCCCTCCCCTCCCCTCTCCTCTCCTCCCCTCCCCTCCCCTCCCCTCCCCTCCACTCCCCTCCCCTCCCCTCCCCTCCCCTCCCCTCCCTTTCATTCCTCTCCTCCTTTCTTTCTTCATGCTTTCTGCATTTGTTTTTCCTTGTTCTTGACTACGTGTCCTGGTTTGGGCCAGGATAATGGTAATTTTCTGTTTTGTACTTTTGCTTTCAGCTAAGTCTCTTGTAAGCAACTGCACTTTCTGAAATTAACAGCAAGTTTCTCAGACACTGTCTGCGGTGACTGATAACACCCAATGTTTATAGCTACTGCTTGAGACTGGTTTGCAGAACCAAGGACACTGCTCAGTTCTGAGGAATATTTTGCCCTCTGTAAGAGAAAAGGAGGAAACAGGTCACACATGGGGAGGAACAGACAAGATAAATGCCCAAAATTGACCATTCAATTGAGTATTCTATCCCATACACGTCATACTCAGTATAAAGTTGAGGGATCACGAGAGTCAAACCCCTTTCCTTCCCTTCTTGCTTTCCCTTCTTCACCTGTCCCTGTTTGCTTTGGCATCCTGGGAAGATCCCATCCGTTCCTCTGCCTGTGGTCCTGATCCGTGCCAGCCTGAATCTGTGTGTTCCTGCCTCCAGCCCCTGACTGCTGCTGACTCCAGGAGTCCAGCCTGGACTTTCCCAGGGCTGCCCTGCAGCCTCAGTGGTGACATGAGAGTTATCAGGGGTAAGGAGGGAAGAACGTGGTATCAATTTTCCTGTATATTTGTATATATATAGTAGTTTTTCCTATTTATCATTATTGTTGCATTGAAATTGTGTAGTTTAGTTTCCAAGCAATAAGTCTCTCTCCCTTATTCTCTCTCCTTTCCTTTCTTTATCAGGGAGGAGGAGGAGACTAATAGAGAGCATCTGTTATACAGTTTAATTGGTGGGCCAGTGTTAAACCATGACAGATTTATTAGCACCCAGTGTGGGGCCCGAATTAATTAACTCTTATCCAGTTCATATTTTGACTAATTTTCCTGAATTGTTTAAATATCAGCTCCAGTGAGAGGATACTGGTATGGCTTTGCTGAGTGGGGATCAGATTTTTCTTTGTAAATTTTACAGGGTTATAGATTAAACCAATCATGCTATACCTTTGGTATTCAGGGTATGTGATATGTATTTTCGCAGCTGCAATGAGTGTTAATATGTGGCATATTTTTGGTAAGCACCGCTTAAGAAAAGTAGTTGTGATATGGTCTGCAATATTAGTATACAGTGCGGTACAAGATGCAGTGGTGTTTCATACAAGGATTAAAAACTTTGTTGGTAATTACATTTTCAGCTTTCTTTTGAGGAAATATACCACTCTTGGGCTGAGTTCAGCAGATTCTAGTCAAAATGGCATTATGCTTATTATAGTTTTGAATAATCTCCCTTACTGTTGTAGTCAGTGTTTCTCAGGTGCGTGTAAGTATTCTCATGTATTATTATATGTTGGTGAGGAGTAAGACAACTACAATTAGGGGAATGAGCACACCTCGTAAAGAGAGCACCCACACTCCTTCACCTGCAGCCACTTCTCACCCCCCCTCACGCAAAGGCACAACTCAGATACGGCTGGTGAGCATCACCAGAGTATCTGCTACAGCTGCAGCTGCTGCCTCTGCCCCCACAGACACTGCTGCTGCTGCTGCTCAGAAAGTGAGCCCTGATGCTGGTACTGCTGCTGCTGCAGACACCACAGCCTCTCCCCCTCAGCCCACACAGTTACTCCTTGACCCTGTGACTACGAGAAAAGGAAAACAATGGAAATCAGAAATTAGCCTTAACCCTTCAAAGTCTGAACGAGATGACCAGGTGACAGAGGAAATAGAGGATACTACCTCTCCTCCTAGAGCACCTAAAGCAGCATCAGCTGAGGAGGACTCAGAATCTGCTCAGTCCTATTCCATGAAGGACTTGTGTACTCTGAGAAAAGACTTCAGCCATTTTGCAGGTGAACCACTTCTCACGTGGTTACTCTGATGCTGGAATGATGGGGCTGCTACCAAAACATTAACTCAGAGAGAAATCAGGCAATTGGGATCCCTGGCCAAAGATGCAGGTGTTGATTAGGCATTTGGAGAAAAGGCTGGAACCACCAGCCTATGGAGATGACTCTTGTCAGCTGTAAGGGAGAGCTATCCCTATAAAGAGGAAATAGACTGCCCACAGGTCAAAGCACCCACACTTGAAAAAGCTATCAGGTATCTGGAAGAATTGTCTGTACGAGATATGATCTATACTGATGAAAACATTGAAGATCCTTATCACATGCCATGCCCTAAGCCTATGTTGCAAAGGTTTGTGAATACTGCACCACTGCCTTTTAACCATACACTATCAATAATGCTATGGGTTCCTGGAGAATTGGAAGGAATTGTGGGTGATATGATTAAAACAGCACTAGAATATGAAGAGTCTGTCACAGCCCCTCATCGAGCCCGGGTCTCAGCTATAAAGGGAACAAATGAGAAATTGCATTCACCCCTTTTTCCTCAGATAGGAGGAGGACACCGCATTGCAGCCATTACGAGGAGACGCCCTCCTATGAGACATAATCGAGAGAAACAGAATTCAGCAAGAGGAATCCTATGGGCAATCCTGTGTGAGGGTGGAGAGGACATGAAAAAGTGGGATCAGAAACCTACTGCTGCCCTACAGGACCAAATATTGAAGTTGCTGAGTAAGGCAAATGCAAAAGGAGGTCCTTCTAAAAAGAAGTCTGTTCACATCTCCAGTGTGCAGTTACCTGATCCAAATATGCAGGTAACTCAAGATCCCTGTACATCAGGTGTGAGTACTGGAGATGCAAACCCCAGTAATGCATGTCCTGACAATGTTATAAGTGCTCAAGCTTAGAGGTGCCCTGCCTCCAGCCAGGTGGAGGAGAGGGACAACCGAATTTATTGGATTGTGTGGATTCGATGGCCTGGCACATTAGAGCCACAAAAGTATAAAGCCTTGGTGGACACTGGTGCACAGTGCACCCTAATGCCATCGAATCAGAAAGGGACAGAATCCGTCACTATTTCTGGAGTGACACGGGGATCTAAAGAACTGAGTATTGTGAAGGCTGATGTGAGCCTCACTGGAATGAGTGGCATACACACCCGATAGTGACTGGTCCAGATGCTCCATGCATCCTTGGCATAGACTACCTCAAGGGAGGTGATTTCGAGGACCCGAAAGGGTAGCGGTGGTCCTTTGGTACTGCAGCTATAAAGACTGAGAATGCAGGATGGCTGCATGCTTTGATTGGCCTCTCAGATAAATCCTTTGTAGTGGGGTTGCTGAGAACTAAAAACTGGCGGGTGCCAACTGCTACTTCAATTGTGCATCGAAGACAATATCGCGTCAACAGAGATGCTGTGATCCCCATTCACAAGCTGATCCGGCAACTAGAGAGCCAAGGAGTGATCAGCAAGACTCATTCACCCTTCAATAGTCCTATATGGCCAGTGCCAAAGCCTAATGGAGAGTGGAGGCTGACAGTGGACTATCGTGCCCTGAATGAGGTTACACCACCACTAAGTGCTGCTGTACCAGACATACTAGAACTTCAGTATGAGCTGGAGTCAAAGGCAGCCAGGTGGTATGCTACTATTGACATTGCTAATGCATTTTTTGCTTTTCCTATAGCACCAGAATGCAGGGCACAGTTTGCTTTCACCTGGAGAGGTGTCCAGTACACTTGGAATCAACTGCCCCAGGGGTGGAAACACAGCCCTACCATCTGCCATGGACTGATCCATGATACCTTGGAAAAGGGTGGAGCTCCAGAACACCTACAGTACATCGATGACATCATTGTGTGGGGTGACACAGCAAAAGAAGTCTTCGAGAAAGGTAACAAGGTAATCAAAATCCTTCTAAAGGCTGGTTTTGCTATTAAAAGAAGCAAGGTTAAGGGACCTGTGCAAGAGATACAGTTTCTGGGGGTTAAGTGGCAAGATGGACGTCGCCACATCCCAATGGACATGATTAACAAAATAACAGCTATGGCCCCACCAACTACCAAAAAGGAAACTCAGACCTTTTTAGGAACTGTTGGTTTCTGGAGGATGCATATTCCTGCTTATAATCAGATTGTGAAACCTCTCTACAAGGTTACCCGAAAGAAAAAAGACTTTAAATGGGGCTCAGAACAAGCTGCTTTTGAAAGTATTAAACAGGAGATTGTGCACAGGCAATGGCCCTTGGACCAATTCAAACAGGGCCAGACATTAAAAATGTGCTCTACATTGGAAGCACATGGTCCTACATGGAGCCTCTGGCAGAAAGCTCCAGGAGAGACTCGAGGTCGACCTCTAGGATTTTGGGGTCGAAACTACAAAGGCTCTGAGACCAACTACACAGCCACTGAAAAAGAGAGATTGGCTGCATACGAAGGAGTTAGAGCTGCTTCAGAAGTGATTGCTATTGAAGCACAGATCCTCCTGGTGCCATGATTACCTGGACTGGGTTTTATGTACACAGGTAGAGAATCTTCCCTTCATCATGCTACTGATGCTACATGGAGTAAATGGATTGCTTTACTCTCGCAGAGAGGTAGGATAGGAAGACTTGATCGTCCAGGAATTGTAGAAGTAGTAACAGACTGGCCACAAGGCACACACTATTTGGAATGCCACCAGAAAAAGTGGTAAAATGGGTAGAAGAAGCCCCACCATACGACCAACTACCAGAGAATGAGAAAAAATATGGTTTTTTCACTGATGGATCCTGTTGTCTGGTAGGAAGCAATCGAAGATGGAAAGCTGCTGTATGGAATCCTACAAGACTAGTTGCAAAAACAGATGAAGGAGAAGGTGAATCCACTCAATTTGCAGTGGTAAAAGCCATCCAGTTGGCTTTGGACATTGCTGAACAAGAAAAGTGGCTGAGACTTTATCTCTATACTGACTCATGGATGGTAGCAAATGCTTTATGGGGCTGGTTGAAGCAGTGGAATCAAAACAACTGGCAATGTAGAGATAAACCGATCTGGGCTACTGAACTGTGGAAAGACATTGTTGCACGATTAGAGAAACTTGACGTAAAAGTGCGTCACATAGATGCCCACGTACCTTCATATCAAGCTACTGAGGAACATCGAAACAACCAACGAGCAGATGAGGCTGCTCAATTGTTCCAAATAGCTCTAGACTGGGGCCATAAAGGTGAACTGTTTTTAACTAGATGGGCCCATGACACTTCAGGTCATCAGGGAAGGGATGGAACATACCGATGGGCTCGTGACTGAGGGGTGGATTTAACTTTGGAAGCTATTGCGCAGGTTATCCACAGTTGTGACATATGAGCTGCAATTAAGCAAGCTAAAAGGTGGAAACTTTTGTGATATGAAGGGAGATGGTCAATATATAGGTATGGGGAGGCCTGGCAAATCGACTATATCACACTGCCTTTACCTTAACCTCACTGCAGGGAAAAGGTTGGACTCCTGCCTGCATCAGGAGGACAGGGGGAGTGGAAGCACAAGGCTGCCCAGTGCAGGGATTCACCCCGCTTCTCATCATCAGTCTGCTTGGGAGAGGAAGAGGAGGCTGACAGAGGTAAGGCTAAGCCTTTCTTCTGGGGAGGCCAGGCAGCACACAAAGGGTCTCTGCTACAGAGGAACTGCAACTTAGGAGGTGTTGAACAAGTTGTTTTGGGAGGGCTGATGCGCTTCTATAGCAGCTCTTCCAAGCCAAGTTTGGGCTACCTGAGCCACATGTTCCTTTCTGCAGTGACCTCCTGCCCCTTAGTTGGTGACTGTGCAACTGTGTGCTGCACTCTTTCGATGAAAGGAAGTAAATGGGTCTTAGTAAAAGCTTTTGTTTGCCTTCAGCCAGGCGAGACTGCAGCAGCCCAAGCTTTCATCTGCCTTAATTTCTCTGGAACTGAGCCTTTAGTCATTCAAGTGAGCTCATGCTATTCCAGCAGTAAGGCAGCAGTAAGACAGCAGGAGCCAAAACCAATGCCAGACATACTCTAGGCCACTGCTTCACTAGAGGTGAGCCAATACTTGACTCTTTCCTGATTTTCCAAGGGCTCTGTGGAGCCATTGATGACTACATAATTTGGCCCTTTTGTAGAGTGTAACCTGTGAAGATTCACCTAGTTCTTCCTGCTGCAAACACATCAATTCATTGAACTAGAGAATATGTTTATAAAAGTACTAATGTAGAACTTCTAGGACTAATTCCAGGCCTCCACATGATGCAAAACCACTGTGCCTCCAGGGTGGAAGTTCCAGAGGCTTCCCAGACTCAGGGTTAAGCATTCATGGTCCCAGATGGAATGTGTTTGGCTTTAGCTTGTGTCCTGGTTTGGGCCAAGATAAAGGTGATTTGCTGGTTTGTACTTTTCCTTTCAGCTAAGTCTCTTGTAAGTAGTTGCACTTGCTGAAATTAACAGCAAGTTTCTCAGACAGTGTCTGCTTCTAGGACTGATAACACTCGATGTTTATAGTTACAGCCAGAGACTGGTGTGCAGAGCCAAGGACACTGCTCAGTTCTGAGGAACATTTTACCTTCGAGAAGGAGTAAGGAGGTCCCACCTGAACCCCTCCTTTGGGGAGGACCAGACAAGATAGATGCCAGAATTGACCAAACAGAGTATTCCATCCCATACACGTCATACTCAGTATAAAGTTGAGGGATCACAAGGGTCAAACCCTTCTTCCTGCCCTTTCTGCCCTTCCTGCTTTCCTTTCTCTCCTGTTCCTGGTTTTTGCTTTGGCAAATTACTCATTGAAAAGGCTTCATTAATCTCAGTGTTGAGCAATTTCAGATGAGTAGATATCTCATTACCTAAAGTTAAACAGATAACCTCTGCTTTGCACTTGGGGGTTTACCTTGATATAGTGAATCATTTTCCAAACTAGTATAGCAGACAAAGAAGGGCTCAGAGAGCTCAAATGAAATTCAGCATCTTTCCAACAGGCTGTTTGTCACTCTGATTACAAATCCTGTGAAATCAGAAACATGGAGGAATCTTATGTGGAATCATTTTGCCATAGAGGAGTTGTGTTCCCAGTCTTGAGTCAGTGCAATGGTGTTTTGGAAGCTGGGAGGCTACAGGGGTGGCTCCTATGAGAAGATGCGAGAAGCACCTGAGGTTCAAATCTTTGACTTTACTCTGCCCTTGGCTGAGCAGATACAGGAAACTGGATGTGCCTGTGGGAGTAACATAGTCAAAACAAGGAAAAAAAAATGCAGAAAGCATGAAAAAAGAGACCTGCAGAGGAGAGGAGAGGAGGAGGTGAGAGCAAGGCCAGAGAAAAGACACCAAGGTCAGTGAAGAAGGAGGGGGAAGGTGCCCGAGCAGAGATTTCCCCACACCCCATGGTGAGGTGGCAGCTGTGCCCCGGCAACCGATGGAGCAGCACGGTGGGTCACTCCTTCAAGGGCCACAGAGAGGTAGATGTGGATCTGTAGTGTCACAGGTGTCACCTGAAGTGTCACAGGTGGGCCGACATGAAGCAGCAGCCTGTGCAGGATTGCAGAGAGAGACAGATGTGGATCTGCAGCCGTGTAGGAGCCCGTGTCAGAGGAGGTGACTGTTCCTGAAGCAGCCGTGACCCTGTGTGCAGCCCGGGCTGGAGCAGTCTGTGCCTGAGGGACTGCACCTGTGGGAGGGACTCATGGCCCAGGGGTTCAGGAAGGACTCTCCCGGGAGAGGGACCCCGTGTTGGAGCAAGGGAAGAACATGAGGAGCCCTCTGGCTGAGGAGGAAAGAGCGGCAGAAACACCGTGTGGGGAACTGACCCTAAACCCCCACTGCCCCTGCCCTGTGCTGCTGGAGTGCAGAGGGAAGGAAGAAGGGAGGAGTGGTGGGGAAGATGTTAAGATCTGTCCACATTTTCTCTTTCTCCTTGTAGATTAAATTAGATTCCTGGGCTTTTTCCTCACCAATTAAACTTATTACTGTCATTGCAAAACAAAAACTTCCCTCTCCTTGTCTCAGATAAAAAACCTTGAGGTGGGTTTTCTCCACCCTGTCCCACAAGGATCCAGAGGAGGCCTGGATGATACCAGCTGGGCTCAAAACCGTGAAATCCACTAATAATTATGTATGTTCTGCTGAGATACCTCTCTTTCAGTGTCCCTGAGGAGGTCGTATTTCTCCATTAAAGAGCAAGAGTTAGGTGGGCAAAATAAAAAACCAAAACAAACCGACAACAGTCAGTGTGTCTTTCTTTTGGATTTTTGGGGTTTGCTTTGTGCAAATGATCCAGAAAAAGCCAATGTCGAGGAAAAAAGTTTATTTACGATCAAGATGAAACAGGGGCATGGGTGAAAAGAAGGTTACAGACAAAACATAAACGTCATTAGTAGGGCACTGAGGCCCAGCGCTTCGAATCCATTTCCGAGAAGGCTGCATCTGCTTCCTTTCTCCTTCAGTCTCCACTTTGCATGCTCTCACTCTTGGAAACGGCGTGATAGAGTTGGTGACCATCAGCATCAGTTGTCTCAAAGACGTAACCAGGTGGGTGTTTGTAGGAGGCCAGGCATCTAACAGTGCCTTTTGGGGTGTAGGTGGTAGCATAGGTGGTTGTGGCATCTAACGGAGTGCACTGCTGTGGGACTGACCAGGCAGGTTTACAGCTCCTCGTAACGGAGGGTGGATGAGGCACATAGTTGGCCTGAAAGGTCGTCAAGCAATCCATGGGTCTGTCTGGCAAAGTCAGCTGTGGAGTCTGAGTGATGGGTTCTTGTTTCTTGCAAAGCCAAGGCTTATAGTCTTCCTTCATGATAGAAGAGCTATTGAACGGCCCAGCACTTTTATTAAGCTTGGCCAAAGGTCGACAAGATGTGGCGGGCTTGCCATTTAGGTGCTTGTAATCTATCTGGCAAGTGCTGTGAAGGTCCATTTTCTCCAGAGGGGGAAGATAGACATCAGGTTTTCTGGTGAATACTGGCAGCCGGGGCCAAGCTCGGTAATTGTCCTGAACCTCAGTGCTGGCGGAAAGTGGAATCTCGGGGAGCTTTGTCTGGCAAGGTTTTACTGGCTTGGCTGGCTGGCCCAGCAGCCCCTTGTAAGAAACTTTGTGGGTAGTGAGGCCATCAAATGGCACCTCACTGGCCTTGTATTCCTCAGGTTTACGGGCATACCGTTTCTCCAGAAGATGTGGCACATAAGCCACCTTATAATTGGTCATCTCCTGAAAGGGAGCTTTGCTTTTCTGGTCCACATTCAGGGGTTTGCAGCTTTCGGTGGTGACTGGCCCCCTGTAGCAATAGTCGTCCTGGACAAGGCTTTTGTGCTTAAACTTTTCTTCTGGTGGGCAAAATCTGTTATCTGGTCGCATTATTTCTGTCTTGGGTTCCTTCCACAGCACATAGTCATCTGAAACACAGGAGAATTCCTACCTAAGTGCTCAGCGGAAGCTCTCTGGGGAGTTTAGGCATATGTTACATTATCTTTATTTATGTACTCTAAGACATATCTGTTGATGCTGTATCCTAATAAAGGAGCTGCTGTAGAACACATTCTACACCAGTGTGCTGACCCCTGGAACTGCTTAGCATCTACACAGAAAATGGAATGAAAATCGTCCCGGACCCACCCACAAAAACCAACTCCACCAAGTTACGGCGATGGAGAAACAAAGGCATAGTTAGATGCATGCTTCACTTCTTTTACCTGGAGTAAAGCTTGAGTGCTTTGGATGTTTCTGTGGAAACTGTGTGTGCCCATGGTACCCGTCTGTCTCTTGCACATTCACAGATTAACTCTGTGGCACACACAAAAGGGTCCCTTGCTTCATGCCCTGCTCAGACCTAGCAAATTCTCCTTCTCTTAGATGTGCCTGATGCACTGCATGTGCAGACAAGTACTGCACTATACCAAGGGTATGTTCAGTATATCCTAAGGGTGATGCTTCTGGACCCACTTGCAGGAGCTCCCATGGCCCTGGGAATCCTGTGGGCTTCTCAGGCACGCAAAGGAGGTGACTTCAGAGAAATCCCAAAGCTGCCACTAATGCAGGGCTCTGTTTCCAACAATTTGTGTCCGAGGGCTTCCTACACTGCTTGTTGGCTTCCACAGATGGAAGGAATAACAACTGCACGCTGTTCGATCCATCTTCTTAAAACATCAGTCTGCTGGTGGAGTCCTGAAACAAGCTGCACCACGTACCTTTGTAAGTGCTTTTTGTGTCCATCTTGTCTTTGGGGATGTGCCTCTTCAGAGGGGGGAGGCATGGAGGTACTTGAGGGATAGAATGGGCATTATAATCCTGTTTATATGTGGAGGCCAAATCCATACTCTTATCACTCTTGACATATTCTGCAGGTGGTTTAACCTTCTTTGGCAACACTTCATGAGCTAGATAATCTCTCCTGTGAAATGAAATGTCATGATGTCTCTTGCTTCAGGAAAAAATTATCTTTCTTTTCACAGACATACAAGGAAATGAATACTTCTTAATTTAACATACTAAGACTTAAGACTGAAGATATGAATTAAGTAATATCTCCACAGCCTAAGGAAGTCTGCATGGGATGCAAGCAATTAATGAAAGACACAAGCCTTTCCCATTTGGAACACTGGACTCTGAAGAGGAAGCTGAGGCATCCCTGGACAACCTCAGGCAGGCCAGGTTCACCCTTCTCTTCAAGACCTGCCATTTGATGGCTCACTGTTCAGACATGAACAGGCTGCTTTGCTTCATCTGCCTGACACTGATGAGCTCAGACTTTACTGCCAAGCAGGCATAAAGATGTCTAGCTTCTTCATCTCATGCTGGAGAGAGAAGGGATGACTACGAGAGCATGAAGACTGCTCTTTGAAACCCTTTGAGCCTTTCTGTTGTTGCTGAAAAACCCCAGGTAGACAGAGGCATCCCAAACCTGAGCTGAGCATTTCCTACTGCATCAGCCACATCTGCCTTTTGAATTGACAGCTCTTAAAGGCACAGGCAGGGGAAGACTTGGTAGAGCTTCTCTGGCAGGATGAGACAAATGGGTGGTGTTAGCTGTTAAGATTTATTAACAGGCACTGGCATCTCCTAGGGAAAGCACCCACATCCTCTTTCCAGTCAGCAAACTCTACCATAGCTGCCTGCCTCCCCTACATCAGCGGCTCTCAGACCTTCTTCCCTCCTTCTTGGAGCACTCAGGAGTGTTTGAGTGCAACCCCAATGTTGTTCCTTTCAGGCTCCTTTTATGAAAACCTATCATTTTTCTTGCTTCTGTTTCCCACCACTCACAGACCCATCATCTGAATCACAGTCCTCACTCTCTTTCACTGTTTTTCATACTTCATAGTCGAGATGCCTTCCATGGGTATATCCTCCGTCTTGCATCCTTGCTTTGGCTTAAATGAGTCTCTGGGAGCAGTGTTGGGATGAAGGGGGTATCGGTCCCTGTACTCTGACAGCATGCATGGCTTCTCACTCTTGTCATAGGGCCCGGTGCGCGCGTGTGGACATTGGTGACATCTGCAGGGGAAAAAACAGCACAAGACTTGTTGATTCACAAGGTGCTGGATTAAGAAGAGCTCATTGCCTAAATCAGCTGCACATGGCAACTCCCAAATAGAGATTAAGTGACCAGTGCAATGACTGCAATGGCTTGGACTAGCTGAAGCCCAAAAGCACAACCTGCACAAAGACAGGGTTCTTTCTGTCTCCTAAGATAGCTGCAGTCAAACAAGCCTGCAAAGCCAAAAAAACGAGCCTAAGAAAAGCAAGTTCACCCACATGCAAAAAAAAAAAAAAAAAAAAAATAGCGCAAGTTAATCTGAGGCAGAGGCAAATATGCCAGCTTGTGCTGGACCTGAAACTCTGCTGACGCTTCCTTGAGTTCCCTTTTCCTATATTTATGAAACTACTTTGTACGCAGAGTGAGCTCACCTGTGTAGACAAGTCAGCAGCAGGGTAAGAGTTTGGAGGTTTCCCTTTACTCACACTTGGGCAGCACTGTCCTGGCCTGCCCACCCCTCTGGCTCAAAGGAATTCTGTCTGGGTCTTGAAAGACCTCCCCAGAGTGTGCACCGAAACAAGGAGAGTGAGCACAAACAGATTTGCTGAGGAAGATCCCTCCTGACTCAGACTAAAACACCACCACATTGTACATCAGCAGTGGCCTCTTTCTTTTGACACTGGGAGCAGCCCAGAGGCTGTTTGGCAAGGCTCAGGGAGAGGAACATGCCTCTGGTTGTATGTCTCCTACATCATTCCTGCCAGAGTGCTCCCTACTGGAAGGACATATGTTTTCCAGTCCTAGGTCTATTCCAGAGCCCATTTCGAACTCATCTGAAAAGGCCTCCATGCTTAACAAAGACCTTACTAAACTCATTGTTGAGCTATCTCAAATTAGTCGTTATCTGATTACCTAAATGGACACAGATAAGCTCTACTTTTACATATTTCCATCCTGATTCATTTCCAAACTGGCACAACAGGAGAGAAAGGGATTAGAGGGCTCAAATAAAATTCAGCATCTTTCGAACAAGCCAGCTTCTCACTCAGATGAGAAACATGGGGAGCCTCCCTGCCATTTCTTCACTCCTACCATAATAAGAACCAGGGGAGTGGATGGGCAGACTGGGGGAATGACACTTTCTGTTTGAAAGCTTTAAAAATACTCTTAAGATACCTTCATTTGCTCTTCTTTGCATGCAGCTTAGCAGTGGGTAACAGTGCAGCCTGCTAGCCTAGTACCTGCTACTTCACACTCCTTCCCCCAGCCTCCTTTACATACCCACAGGAGCACAGCTGACAAATGCACTTCTTCAGGGGTGGAATCACAGGCAACTCCACAGGTGATTCAGCAGACATGTTTGCCAAGGAAAAGAACTCTGCTTTCCTAAACTTTTACAGCAGATGCTCTCCTCCAGCTAGCAAAACCAAAATAAAAAAACTACTGTTCTTCAGCAAGTGTCTCTAGAGACAACTGCCAGAAGATGATAGAGGAATCTCCAGAAGCAGGGACAGAGCACGACACTGGTCCAGACTGCACGACACAGCCCAGCTGACCAATTGTTTCTCTAGGGCAGCACACCCAGGTTCCGCAGGTGGAATCCCAACCAGGGCTTCCCAAAGTTCAGTCACCTGGGGAACAAACCTTTGTGATATCAAAGAACATCTCAGAGCTGAGGATAAGGAGAGGGTAAATTGGGAATAAATCTTGTTGTGCCCCTCAGTGACTCTTAAAGCATATTTTTCAGGGCTTCTCACTTCTACTTGTACTTCCTTGTTTCTGATACTGTAACCACTCAAAGAAGAAGTCAGATTTCACTGGCACAAACGTAGGGTAAAACTAACTTCAGCTCATCTTCATCCATGAATTCATTCTGACTGAAAACAGCAACCAAGTCCAGTGTACTGCAGTGCAGCCCATCATTATTTTCTGTGTTGAACACCTCAATTCTCCCCAAATTATTGTGTTTTCTCATGCTCTTTTCCTAGCGACACAGTCCCTTTTAAAACAAATTAAAATGCAGGATGCAAAGATGATGCTTTACCTTAACCCCACTGCCGGGAAAAGATTGGACTGCTGCCTGCATCAGGAGGACAGGGGGAGTAGAAGCACAAGGCTGTCCAGTGCAGGGATTCACCCCACTTCTCATCATCATCAGTCTGCTTGGGAGAGGAAGAGGAGGCTGACAGAGGCAGAGCTAAGCCTTTCTTCCAGGGGAGGTCAGGCAGCACACAAAGGGTCTCTGCTTCAGAGGAACTGCAATTTAGGAGGTGTTGAACAAGTTGTTTTGGGAGGGCTGATGCACTTCTATAGCAGCTCTGCCAAGCCAAGTTTGGGCTACCTGAGCCACATGTTCCTTTCTGCAGTGACCTCCTGCCCCTTAGTTGGTGACTGTGCAACTGTGTGCTGCACTCTTTCGATGAAAGGAAGTAAATGGGTCTTAGTAAAAGCTTTTGTTTGCCTTCAGCCAGGCGAGACTGCAGCAGCCCAAGCTTTCCTCTGCTTTAATTTCTCTGGTTCCGAGCCTTTAGTCATTCAAGTGAGCTCGTGCTATTCCATAATTTTATCATGTATTGCTTTTAACAGGTTTCTTACACATCTAGGTACAAGTCAGGAAACAAATCAAGGAAGCCTATGTCTAATGCTGTCAAAGTGTTGGAACTGTAGGAGTTCTGTCTGCTTGATGCTGCTGTGAGCTGGTCCACTTTTGCAAAATCAAGGCTCCTGCTGATAATGTTCAAAATCCTGCCGTTTCTAATGCTAAGTCGAATATTGCATTGGAATCCATTTTGATAAGACCAACTTTCAGCCAGCAAAAAACCTGGAAAAACCTGTAATAAAGATAGATTTTCACACTAGACCCTTCCAGTCTTGCATTTGCTGCCAGTCTCTCAGCAAAGAATTAAAAGATTGCTTGAGGAGGAATCAGTTCTTTGCACCTGGGAGGGGAAACACATAAAAAGAGACAAAATGGACAAACCCAAATGTGAACTGAAAATAAAATTCAAAAACTTGGTTGCAATCAGATGTTTATGGATTAGCAAGAGCGGGACTGCTTCTGACCACTTCCTTATTAAACTGAAAGCTGCTGAAAGCCCTACTACAAAGGCACCTACTGAGACACCCAGTAAAGTAATTACCAAAACTCCTCTCCCAGTCTGCAAAGACATACATAATTTGACCTACATAGGGCCCCATGCGATAAGACAATCAAATGAATTAAAATTACTATTAGATCCTACTTATTCACTGAAGAGAATTCAGGTGAACATCCAAACAAACATTACCCAGCTACGGAAAGACTGCCAGCCATACATACAACAAAGCCTCAAGGGTTAGAATGTCTGGATAACCTCCAGAACACACCCTAAGCGTATAAAAAGAGATGTAACTGGATGGTTTAGCACGGGACTAGGAGTACTAAATACAATCGATCAGGAAGTACTAATAAACAAATTAAGTACAGTCACTTCTAATTTGGGAAAGCTCCAGGTACCTTTGAGCTCATCCCTACTAACTCTATCAGAAACACAATCACTAGTGACTAAACTACTAACCCTGGTGGCCAACCATACTACTGAAGATTTCCTAAAATTTGCAGACTACGCAGGTAACCTTAGTAAAGACATTGCACTCGCTCTCCAATGCATTCAGACACAGCAATGGGTGCAATCCATAGCGGCAGGAATTCTGAGAGAGGGAACATCTGGAATATTACCCCAGGAAATAAGAGAGATAATAGCAAAAAATACTTCTACAACCCAATTTGAAAAAGATCATCAGGCCTGGTGGCAACTCGTAAATTTTACTTATAATCCACAACTTGAACAAATCGAAGCCTATGTGCTCACTATCAGTGCCGCCAAGGAAAGAGTAATATTTCCTGTGCTGACCTTAGGAACGATACACCACAATGTTATAATTCGACCCATTGGTCATAATGTCTGGGCAAGCTTCGATTACTCTAAGAATAAATGGCAATCGGTCAGTACTGAAGCTTGTATCCCTAGGGAACAATTAGGGTATATTTGTGAGAACGCAGTCATAGATAATGAAGATCTGTGCTTAGACACTGAAGATAGTGTGTGTACCTTCGAAATGCTTCCCCATAATACGAACCAATCACAAGTTTACTATGTAGGGAATGGATGTGCGTGTATTAGAACATTTTGTCTGAGTATTCTTATTGACCATTGTCACGAAACAACAAATGGTACTAATTTTTGCATATGCAATTTTACTAGAATCTTAGGCTGTGACCTTGATTACACTGTTCCCATAACTACTAAACAATTAATTGAAGCAAAATACACTCTATATCATAATATACCAAAACTACAAATAGGCATGAACACTGATCTTCTTAAGGCAATGCTTATACACCCTGATGTACAGAAGTTAGTTCGCGAAGTGAATAAAACCTCACAACGCATGGTTTGGCAAATAGCACATGACTCAACAGGTATAAAAGGTATATTGACAAAAGTAGAACAAGTAGGAAAGCATCACTGGTGGGACATCTTTACAGGATATTCCCCTACAGCTACACAGGTGTTTCACTACCTAATACACCCCATATTAATCATGGTGGTGGTCATGCTCTTGTTGTCCTTCTTAAATGTATGGCTATACTATAAATTAAATACCATAACTAACAGGACCCAAGTAATGTGGGCAATAATACGCACTCATCAAAACCTTTTCCCGGAACTTGACGAAAGGCTTCGTAAGTTCTAAGAAAAAGGGGGGAATGAAACAGGGCAGCCGGACCCAGACAGGGTTAACTTTTATAGAGCAAGGCCTCAACCAGGCCAGCTCCTTACAGGAGATAATTAAGAGGCCTTGATTCCTGTTCCCAAGACAAAGGCTAACTCTTCTCTAGAGATAATTAAGAGCAAGAGTCCTTTTCCCAAGACAGAAAAATACCATCACGGTTAGTTAGCCGCCAAAGAAGTATAAACACCTACACGAAAAGGGCATAAAGCTGTCACAGAAAACAGGTAAGAGGTAGACTTATGGCTAGTGTCTGGTGGCTCCTTACAACAACATAGTGAGGTCAGGGAAAACAAGGGATGTGATGAGCTCAACACCTCCCCATAGGACGTTTTGCCCGGACACTGCCTTGGCTCTACCTTGGCTCCACCTCTGCTCACCTGGTTTCGCCCTGACCCTGCCCTGACTCCACTCAACTCCGCCTATCATGAATATTGTAATGACATGATGTAATCCTATGCATATGTATATATAGGTGTTACCACCCCCTTCCCCAAACGGTATAAATTCCCTGACTTTTCGTAAATACTTTGGAACTCTTTTGTGCAGCACGAGCTAGGGGTTCTCCAACGTTGCAATAAATACCTTTGCTGTTTAAAGGCTAAAATTCTGTCTCTGAAGTTTCATTTGGCCTTGTTGGGCATCACTAGTCAGAGAGCTAACATTGGGGTTGCAATAAATAGGAGAGGAGAGGATGTTGATGGGTGGATTGGTTCTTTGATAAATAGTAGGAAATAGTAGGGCTGGGAATAATAATGACCTTAGGATTAGAGGGATTCCTAGGAGGTAGGGGCTTCTAAACTGGTCAAAGAAGCTTAGGTCAGGATCAGGGTGATGTTTTTTGTGCTTCCTTGCTGGGACCTCCTGAGCTTCTAATCTTTGCCCTGCCTCTGTCCAAGGCCGAGCGGATCTGGGAAGCTGGATGTGGTGGGAGTAACACAGTGTCACAGTCTAACACTGGCCCAGCAATTAAACTGAATAACAGATGCTCTCTATTAAGCTCTCTCTCCTCCCTGATAAGGAAAGGAGAGAGAATAAGGGAGAGAGATTTATGGGCTGGAAACTAAACTACACAACTTCAATGCAACACTAATGATAAATAGGAAAAATTACTATATATATACAAATATACAGGAAAATTGATACCTCGTTCCTTCCCCCTTAACCCTGATAACTCTCACGTCACCACCGAGGCTGCAGGGCAGCCCTGGGAAAGTCCAGGCTGGACTCCTGGAGTCGGCAGCAGTCGGGAGCTGGGGGCAGGAACACACAGATTCAGGCTGGCAGGGATCAGGACCACAGGCAGAGGAATGGATGGAATCCTCCCAGGATGCTGAAGCAAACAGGGACAGGTGAAGGAGGGGAAGCAGGAAGGGCAGGAAGGGGTTTGACCCTTGTGATCCCTCAACTTTATACTGAGTATGACGTGTATGGGATGGAATACTCTGGTCAATTTTGGCCATCTAGCTTGTACATTGCTCCACAAAAGAGGGCTTCAGGTGTGTCCTTTTTACTCCTCTCCTTCTGGAGGGCAAAATGTTCCTCAGAGCTGAGCAGTGTCCTTGGTTCTGCATACCAGTCTCTATCAGTAACTATAAACATGGAGTGTTATCAGTCGTAGAAGCAGACACCACCTGAGAAACTTGCTGTTAATTTCAGCAAGTGCAGCTACTTACAAGTGACTTAACTGAAAGAAAAAGTACAAACAGAAAATTACCATTATCCTGGCCCAAACCAGGACACAAGGTATTCACAGCCTGTCTGGTCAGTGAAGGGTACAGCAGTTTAAGCTATGAGCTGTCAGCTTCTCTGCAAGAATGCTGTGGGAAACATTGTCAAAACTTTTGCAGCTTTCGTCTTCAGTTCCTGTTCAAATAATTTCTGCTGGAATATTTCATTTCATTTCATTTCATTTCATTTCATTTCATTTCATTTCAGTACAGTTCAGTTCATTGTTTTACTTATTTTCATACTTTTATTACTGGGGAAGGGCCAAAATAATTCTAAAAAGAAACACATAGATGCAAAGCCTTACCTTGAGACTCGAAATTCCTTGATTTCAGTAATGTCAGTCTTCCTGATAGTAACTTGCAATTTCCTTATGACTGCAGTCACACATTGCTGCCTGTTACAGTTAGCTTTACAAGTTCAATGCATTGTAATTATGCATGAGTCAAGTGTGACAGAAATAAGCTTGTACTATAGATGGAGTGTCTCTATGCTAGAAGTCTATTAGCATTGCAAGAAGAGAGGTCCTTTGTTTTTTCAATAATTTTTTAAGCCTTCTCTTTTTGGGTGGTATCCATCATCTCCAAAATGCAGGAAGAGCTCATGGCATCAGATTACTGAATTAGGTCTTCAGTGGTGTAAATGGACTTATCTCCACTGGCCATGTACTGTTGACTCCAGTTTTCAGACTGCATGATGTTTTAAGTAGGGTGGGAGTGAGGACTCAAAGCCAGGTTTAGAAGTGTTTTGTGGATTACCCTCATATGCACAGCAAACATGTAAAGCATACTGAGCATGTGGTGAAAGGAGAGACTGCAAAGGCAAGAAAAAAAAAAGACATCTCTTAATGCACTTTTATGAAGCTTCTCTCAGTTTTAAGACTGAAGTGTGTAGATGATTCTTCATGGTCTTGGGAAAGCTAGGGAATTGCAAAAGTGTGGAAAACTGGGCAGAGATTGGTTGGTAAAGTGTAGCTACAAATCTCATTGAAATGTAGTGGAGCTGCAGCTACTGAGCGTTGCTTAAGCACTCAGACCAGGAGTACTCCGAGTCCTTGTCTTCAGTACAGCAGCACAGTTTTTGGAAAAGGCATAAAATGAGTAAAAGTGCATATAGCTCCCAGTCGTGCTTTTTGTATTCATGCAATGAAAGTGTAGTGTACTAGGAATCTCTATGCAGAACAAAGAAGTCACTCTGGAGGGCAGGGTACGGAGACTTTCTGTATTTCTGTGAAACAGTGGTATGGTAGATGTTATGTTGAATTAATTCTTCCTTGCTTCTTGTGGTGGCTTTCATGTCCTTTTATCATATACCAGTGGGAGGAGCTTGATTCCTTCCTCTGTATTCCAAGCTCAACCAGATCAGATCTCTCTCTTCTCTTCTCTTCTCTTCTCTTCTCTTCTCTTCTCTTCTCTTCTCTTCTCTTCTCTTCTCTTCTCTTCTCTTCTCTTCTCTTCTCTTCTCTTCTCTTCTCTTCTCTTCTCTTCTCTTCTCTTCTCTTCTCTTCTCTTCTCTTCTCTTCTCTTCTCTTCTCTTCTCTTCTCTTCTCTTCTCTTCTCTTCTCTTCTCTTCTCTTCTCTTCTCTTCTCTTCTCTTCTCTTCTCTTCTCTTCTCTTCTCTTCTCTTCTCTTCTCTTCTCTTCTCTTCTCTTCTCTTCTCTTCTCTTCTCTTCTCTTCTCTTCTCTTCTCTTCTCTTCTCTTCTCTTCTCTTCTCTTCTCTTCTCCTCTCCTCTCCTCTCCTCTCCTCTCCTCTCCTCTCCTCTCCTCTCCTCTCCTCTCCTCTCCTCTCCTCTCCTCTCCTCTCCTCTCCTCTCCTCTCCTCTCCTCTCCTCTCCTCTCCTCTCCTCTCCTCTCCTCTCCTCTCCTCTCCTCTCCTCTCCTCTCCTCTCCTCTCCTCTCCTCTCCTCTCCTCTCCTCTCCTCTCCTCTCCTCTCCTCTCCTCTCCTCTCCTCTCCTCTCCTCTCCTCTCCTCTCCTCTCCTCTCCTCTCCTCTCCTCTCCTCTCCTCTCCTCTCCTCTCCTCTCCTCTCCTCTCCTCTCCTCTCCTCTCCTCTCCTCTCCTCTCCTCTCCTCTCCTCTCCTCTCCTCTCCTCTCCTCTCCTCTCCTCTCCTCTCCTCTCCTCTCCTCTCCTCTCCTCTCCTCTCCTCTCCTCTCCTCTCCTCTCCTCTCCTCTCCTCTCCTCTCCTCTCCTCTCCTCTCCTCTCCTCTCCTCTCCTCTCCTCTCCTCTCCTCTCCTCTCCTCTCCTCTCCTCTCCTCTCCTCTCCTCTCCTCTCCTCTCCTCTCTTCTCCTCTCTTCTCCTCTCTTCTCCTCTCTTCTCCTCTCTAAGCTTTCTGAGTCTCTTCTTTTATGAGATATGTTCCAGGTATTTAATATCTGTTTTGTCGCTTGATCCAGTATGGCTACATCCCATGCAAAGGAGTCCAGACCCAGAGACAGCATTCAGATGCCTCTTCCTCAGTGCTAAGTAGAGGAGGGATCATGTCCCTTGATGGGCTGGCATTGCTCTGCACTCTGCATTCCAAAGTGATGCTGACCTCTGGCATATGGCCATCTTGGACAGCTTCTCTAATTGGGACCACAACAAACCTTTCTTACAAACTGCTCCCCAGCTGATGGGACATCTGAGTGTGCTACTGCCTGGGATTATTCCTCTCCAAATGCAGGCCTTTGCATTTTCCTTTGTTGGATCCCATGATATATGACATGATGCACTGCTTCATCCTATTTAGGTGCTTCTGAAAGGCAACACACACGGCCGTTCTTTCAGACAATTGTCCCAGTTATCTGTCATTTGCATATTTGCTTGTGGCTCCATCTGCCCCATTATCCAGGTCACTGATAAAGATGTTTAATACTATTTAGCCCACTATCCAGCCCTGGGTCCTGGACCATGCAGCTGGTGACCATCTTCTAGCTGGGCTTTATCTCACTGATCAGGACCTGTTGAGCCTTGCAGCTCAGGCATTATATCTTCCAGCTCACTGTCCACTTACTTACCACATGCTTCCACCATTTTGTGGATGATGATATGAGAGAGCATGAAAAGCCTTACCAAAATCAAGATAAGCAACACTGAGTGCCCTGTCTTTATATACCAAGCCAGTCTTCTCATTGTAGAAGGCATTTAGTTTGGCTTTAGGCATGACTCTTTCCTTCATAAATCCATGCTGACCACTCCAGGTGACCTCCTCCAGCTCTTTTGATAGCCTTTGTCTGGAACTTGTTTTCTAGGATTATTTACTCCATTATCTTCATAGGGACTGAAGCTGACTGGCTTGTAGTTCCCCAGATACTCCTTTCTGCCTTTCTTGAAGACAAGAGTGATACTAACTTTCTTCCAGTCTTATGGAACCTCCACCTTATTGTCACAACCTTTCAATGACAATTTCCTCAAATTTACATGGGAAAGTCCTTCATGTCAGATGTTTTGATTTAATTTCTTTCAGAGGCATCAGCATGGCATTGTGTGAAAATAAAATGCTGGAACATGAAATTAAAGCCTTGAACTGTTAAAAAATTAAAATTTCAAGACCAACTATCAGGAAAGTACACCTGTTTTTGAAGTCAAACAAAAATACCTTCAAAAATACCTGTGCCCCTCAGTTCAGGAAGGAGATTGAGGTCCTGGAGCAGGTCCAAAGGAGGGCAACCAGGCTGGTGAAGGGACTCCAGCACAAGTCCTGTGAGGAGAGGCTGAGGGAGCTGGGGGTGTTCAGCCTGGAGAAGAGGAGGCTCAGGGGAGACCTCATCGCTCTCTACAACTCCCTGAAAGGAGGCTGGAGCCAGGGGGGGGTTGGGCTCTTCTCCCAGGCAACTTTCAACAAGACAAGAGGGCATGGACTTAAGTTGTGCCAGGAGAAGTTTAGGTTGGATATTAGAAAGAATTTCTTCACAGAGAGGGTGATCAGACATTGGAATGGGCTGCCCAGGGAAGCAGTGGATTCTCCATCCCTGGAGGTTTTTAAGAAGAGACTGGATGTGGCACTCAGTGCCATGGTCTGGTAACCACAGCGGTAGTGGATCAAGGGTTGGACTTGATGGTCTCTGAGGTCCCTTCCAACCCAGCCAATTCTATGATTCTATGATTCTATGATTAAGTTTCCTAAAAATGAAACTATTTTCATGGATTATGTCCATCAGTACCTTACAACAGCTGTCAAAAGTGATACTTTTTCTATTAATACTTGTGTTTGTGTTATGGTAGAGAAGATACTTTTGTTCTTGTCAGTTTGGAGATGTGTACTGGTATAGATGTTGGGTTTCTGAAGTCAGTTTGGAACTTAATGACTTTCAGTCTCATTTCAGTTTTCTTCCTAGAGTCTTCGCTTTTCAGGCTATTGTGAAACTTACAGAAGCTTTAGAATCGTAGAATATTTGAATGTACCAGATCTTATTTCCAGCTCTCTAAGGAAAGGAATGATTCTATTGTGTATAAGTACTGTATTACTTTTTCTGCTTCGTAAAGGATTCAACTAATTATATCTGAATTCTTGTTGCTTGGTCTGCCAGGGCCTGCCAGACCTGCATTTTCAACCCCCATCAACGCTTAGTGCTCCGTTGAACTATGGCAGCACTGCTTTTTGAGTGATCTTGCTATGAGTATATTCATCTAAATATTTGAAATAATGTCTCTCTCAGTAATATTTTTTCATGTGAGTCAACCTCAACAGATTAAAAGCTATTTATGGTTGTATTAAAGAGATAAAAGATGTTGAAGCTACTTTTGTCCTCTGACAATCACTATCATGATTATTGCAGGTATTGCAGAGAAAGGGGATTTGTGGAAAGGATCCTTATTCCCTGTGAGATGACTAAATCGATTGTTTCTATCTAAGAAGTGTTACTATACAACAGGTGTGCATCTGAACTCTAGCCTCATTTAGAGCATCTGAATTCAGACTACAGCAGCCATGCCTCCATTTATAGGCTCCTGAAGGCTTCTGCATGGTCTTTGAAAGAAGTGAACACACCTGAAAGCCTTTTTTTGGGTTTGAGAAGACTCTCTTATGCAAACCAGAATTTTTAAAAAGTAATTAAGAGCCAGGCTTAGAATATAATCTCCCCTTGTTTTGCTAGATCTGAACCATCCTACCAAAATGGAAGTTCTTCAAAAGAGGAGAGCAAAGATATACAAGTGATGATCTAGCAGCAGGGGATGTGCTTGGGAGAGAGCAAGAGTCATGTGCCCAAGAGACATGTTTTATTTTCAAAGAACAGAAATATTCCTGTGAAATCTTGCCTTTGTTTTCCCAGTTTGTAAATGCCACCTCTCTTAACACGCAGCAATCCACAAGCAGTGAATAACCTTCTGATGTGTTTCACTTGTGCTGCAGTGATTAACACAGGGTGTTGGTAGCACTACTGACTGCCTGTCACCTAGATGGGAGGTTCTGTCCACTGCTATTTTCATTATTTTAGTTAGTCATGTCTCAGCCATTTCTAGAAGAGTGCTACCCAGAAGGTACACCTTCCTCCTTCCTTGCCAGTGTCCAGAGTGAGGAGTGTGTGTGGAGGGCACTGCTGGAGCTCTACAGTTTGCTTTTTCAAAATTCCATCATGCCCAGTGTCTGCCTCACAATCAGCTTGCTGCCACTGCTGTTGAGCAGCAATGAAAAGCATGTTAGTTAGATCTGTCTAACCTGAGAATTGGTAAAATACACATTTGTGTCATTACTCTCTAGAGATAACCATCCTGTCGGGATAATTGGCTGTTTTGCACACTCCTGCTTCAGCTGGTTTTTGAGGTTATTTGTGAGCCCTGGAGTATGGCACAGCATGATGTCTACACACTTCATGTTTAGAATATTCTCTAAATAACCATGAGCACTTGCAACTTAATTTCTGTTAATGAAAGCTTAGACTGTAGAGCATAGTTCTGCAGCATGTGCTAGCATTTGAGACAAATTTCATGGCATCAGAGTTGTGGAATATGCTTTGAGATGCCAGATGTGCTTGTAGGTAAAATTGAAAACTTCCTGCCCAGTGGGAAGCTTTTGCTCAGGGGGATACAAGAGCTGAAGAAAATCTCAGTCAAAATTTGCCTTTTTCAACAAGTGAAAGGAACCCCACATCTAATAATATTTAATTTGTTTTCCTTCTCAAGGAAACGAGCTGCCTGCAAATCAGTGAATGGTTCCCATAAGTACAAAGGCAACTCCAAAGATGTCAAGCCTCCTGACCTCTGGATACATCATGAAAGACTGGAGCTAAAGCCCATTGATAAATCTCCTGATCCTAATCCAATCATGACAGATACTCCAATCCCTCGCAACTCCCAAGACATCACGCCGGTTGATAATTCCATGGACAGCAATATCCATCAAAGGAGGAATTCCTACAGAGGTGAGCTATCAAGGAATACTTGGACTATGACCAAAATGAAATATATTTCACTCTAGCTGACTCTTCTTATTTTCCAAATAGTGAATAGGTTTTGTGCCTATCTTATAAGACTCTGAAAAAGATGCATCACGTGTTTTAGTGAAAAAATGAAGTGACCAGGAGCTAAATCATTTATTTCCCTTGGTAAATACTGATTTCTAATCAGATTATCTAACAGGTGTTTAATATAAAACTGTTAAGACGTGTGCATGACGTGGTTTGTGCAGTCAAATGCACAATCACAGGTTTTGGTGCTACTGCTCAATGCTGGAGGCATAGGTGAGTTTTCTCTTGGTGTCTGGTTTAACATGTTAATCCAGCACGTGTCACCCATATACGTGACTCTGTACTGCCAGAGCTTTGTGTTTGCCTTATATCTTAAAGAGTTTCTTCAGTGCCAAATAATCTTCACCCTGACTGTTCTCTTCTCCAACTTGTAGTGAAGGATAAAAGAGCTGGTTTTATCAGTTGTGTGTCACAGAGCTGCTTTCAGATGGGACAGCCCAGAAATAAAGAGAGGAATGAAATAATCTAGTATGTTATTATAGAAACCTTAATGTAATGGGAAATAACCTTTAGGTTTTTTCCTTCAGGGCATGAGTCAGAGGATAGCATGTCAACACTGGCAGGAAGAAGGGGGATGAGGCCCAAGATGATGATGATGCCTTTTGATTCTCAACCACCTCAGCGTAAGTCAACAGCTCACCTATCAGCTGGCTTGAAATGGGGAACAGCCAAACAAACCATCTTGAGACTGTATGCACAGGCACACACACTCGTGTACTGCCTTCCCTCTTACTTCTCCTGAGCAGTTCTGTCCTACTTGCAGTGGTACCAGCTCTGAGGCAGCATTCTGAGCCCCTTATTGCAAAGAGAGTGGTAGATCAAGATAAAATGAAAAACTGTATAGCTGTGATGGAGCCAGCAGGAGGTGTGCTGCAAAATGGGGACACATCAGGGATATCACTGAAAGACTATCTGAGCTTTTGTGTCCCACCAACTGTTAGCCACTCCTGCTGTTCCATGTGGGTACCAGTGATATAGCCAGGAGCAATCTGAAGACTATGAAGAAAGATTATGGAGCCCTGAGAGGTAGCACTGAAGGACTTGGGAGTGCAGGCAGTCTTTTCGTCCTTCTGGTCAAAGAGAAAGGGGCTTGAAAGGGCATATCCTATTGGGAAAAGCAATAAATGGTTCTGGGACTGGTGCTACCATCAGAGCTTTGGCTTCCTAGGCCATGGAACTCATTTCAAGAAACCTGGTCTCCTAGGGGTACATCTCTCAAGTGAAGGGGGGAGCATCTTTGGCAATAGGCTTGACAATGCAGTAGAAAGGGCTTTAAACTAGAGTTACTAGGGGATTCTCATGCCATCCCACTGCCACCACTTTGAGACCAGTGCCAGTAACAGATGCCCTGGGCCTGGAGAAGAATCATGCTCATGCCTGGAAGTGTTCAAGGCCAGACTGGATGGGGCTTGGAGTAACCTTGTGAGTGTCCCCGCCCATACAGAGGAGTTGGAACTGGATGATTTTAAGGTCCCTTCCAACCCAAACCATTCCATGATTCTGTGAAAAGTGGGGAAGTGTTAGGAATGAGTTCAGTAGTCTCTCTGTCTCAGTCTCCAAACAGTGGCAATTGCAGATGCTTTTTAGGGAAAGTGTATATGCCTGGTTTAATAATGTCCATTCCCTTTGTACTCTGCCAATATCCAACTGTTGCATAGGAATTACAGAGAGCTGGTAAATGTCTGTCAGGTTTTTCTCCACTGTTGTTTGTCAGAGCCTTTTTAGGCTCCTCTCATGAGGCGGCTACTTGGTCCTCTTCCTCCATTCTCAAGTTGCCATTCTCAAGAGTCTTCTCTAAACATACTACATGCTTCTTGAGATGCAAAGAGGCCAGAGCTGCATGTAGCAACAACCAAGGTCTTTCAGAGCAGGAAAGAGTGTCCTCTGCCTTGTCTTCAACACCTTCCTTGCTGAATGAGGTACTACATTCTGTTGGCTTTTTTTTTTTTTTTTTTTTTTTTTTTTTTTTTAAATCAGAGATTTGTCAACCATTTCTCAAAAAAACTCTCTGTTGAGCTCTAACTGCCAGCTCTGAGGGCAGTATCATATAAGTAATCTTTGGAGTATTTTTCCCTCAATATATTACAACTGTAGTAGCTTATTTAGTTATGCTACAGTTTACCTGCCATCCTTCTGCCTCCTCCATCCATCTCATGAGATCCTTCTGGAGTGCCATGACATCAAAATGGGATTTCACTGTGCCAAAGATATTTTAAGAATTAAACTAGGTATTTCTAGTTCTTGAATGATGACTCTGAGGTGGAAAGGGACTTGGATAGACCTCCAGACAACTTGACTGAAATCCTTACTTGAGGACAAAGGTTAAAAACCACGAAATTTACCATGCAGTGACAGAACTGCAAGACAGAATCACACAGGGCTCATCTGCTCTGAGCTTTATGTTTCCACAAGCTCTTGTGTTTTATGGAAGGATCTCAGACTGGTTAATGATGTCTCAGCTTCCTAACTGGTTGCTTTAATTATATGGAGTGGGTCCTTGGTTTTTGTGGCTTCTGAATGTTCTGCCAAGTGTCCTGATGGCCCAATTAGCTCTGAATTTTTGACTGTTCATTTTACAGTCTTTGAACAAGAGTAATATCTTTTCTTCTTGATTTTAAAGTAAGTAGTCTGATGGTCCTTGTTTTCAGTTTCACACATATGAGGATTGAGCAGAGAATGTGGGTTTTATGTTCTTCATCTTCACTTTGATTGGTTTCTTACAAGTTTGTCTGCTGTTAGATAGAGGTGTCTAGCAAGGGACATTGCAGCTATTGGATTCTGATGATTTCCTGTCCCATGCCAGGTACCAGTACATGATGAATCCAGACTTGTGTGACCCTGTAATAAATTCACACTGCAATAAGTTTCACCTTGCATTCTTCTTAGTGTTGTTTGGTTGTTTTTTGGTGTAAGTGGGATGCAGCAACAGATACCTGTGGCATAAGATAAACACACAGAGGAGCCCATGCTGAGCTGTGCCAAGCTCTCCACAGAAAGTGTAGCAAGGTATCTATCCATTGTACTGTGTTATTTAGTGAGAAAGATAGTCAGCAACTTAACTGATCAGTCCAACGGAGGAAGAAGAGATGTGCAGTTGACACAAGTGATCCAGTGGTGGTACCCATTTTATGGGAGCTAGTTCTGCCTTTTGGTGGTATTGAAGCTGATGTGATAATGCTGGCAGATACAGCTGTGGATATGATTTTTCCCTTGCAGCACTAAACCCAACTGTGACATCCCTTCCTGGTCCTGCTGGGTTTGCTTGAAAGGCCTGTCTGTGTTTCCCATCTCTTTAGACATTGTGTTGCACAGAAAGAACGAAACAGGCACAGAGACTACAGGTTAACATGCAGCTCAGAATGTCAGGAAGGATGCATATAGTTTTTTTGTGCCTTAGGGCTTAAGATTCTTTTTGTGACTTTGTTTGACTGTTAATCCTTTTTGCAAAAGCACTGAGGGCGTCCAGCTGCATATTTTTATTTTATAGTAATTGGGAACATTAATGCAATGTTTGTAGGTACTTGTTTTTTCAGAAAGGTAGACAGAAAACTGACAGTGGTATGTAAGGCCCTTTCTCAGCAAGCAACACAGAAGCCAGGACCTTTTATTTAATGTGTTTAAGACTGTGCCTGCAGATACCTTCCTGTGGCTTCCTCCCAACACTCTAGCATTCAAGGCTATTTATGTCTTAAATACTTATGTAGGATAATTTAGTATCTTCTCTTTTGGTGTAAATTGTAGAATGATGTGTACCTAGTTATTTCCTTCTTAAACAACCAGAAAACAAAAATTCTGGAAGGATTTTGGGAAACAAAGGGCTCTTTCTTTAAGACACCACATTTCTTTGTATCCATTTCTTTATCTGAACTTTTCCTTGAAATTAAACAGTGTATCGTGATCTTTCTTAAGACCTGGTGGTACCATGTGCAGCTTTTTGATCTGTAATTTAGAGCTGATCACCCAGCAAATTATAAGCAAAACCCAGTAGTTTAAGGGGGATGGCTTAGTGGCAGGATAAAATTCTGAGGGACATGGCTTTTCACTGGATCAGCATCACTCGCTCAATACATTCTGCTTTGGGTGGTGTTTGAGAACTACTCTGATTTTGTGTGCTTCTTCCCATCTCTGAGCTTTTAGGAAGTTTCTTGAAAGGTGTAGTTAGTATATGTGCATGATATTTTATTGTGGATGCAAAAACATGCAGGCAATCTTTTGTACCAACATGTGTAGTGGTTGATAATGATGGCAATGCTTGCTGAAACACAGGTGTACACCAGTGGGTTCTACAAACAGAAGTAATTACAGTCTTCTTGCCTGTATAATGTAATGTCTTAAAAATCTATATGCCTCCTCCCTTGCTAACATGTGAGGGAACTCTTGGTCTCTCTGATGACCACTGTCACTGCTGGATTTCTGATCTCCAAGCTTCTCTGTGTTATTCCTCCATTTGGCAGCTCCCTGCAAGACAAAGTGACATTTTAGTTGCTTGAGGCTCTTAGCAGGATCTTGCCTTCTCACATCCCCTTAACAGCTATCTCACAGGACTTAAATCTGGAACCTACCAATTATTTAATGTTAGAGTTTAGTTATTCTTCTTTTGCAAGAGGTTGATAATGCCCTTAGCTTTTTGTTGGCATAACTCAATGGGAGAGAGAAATTGTTTATTACCAATAGCTGAAAGCAGACGTCTATCTTGCCTCCACTAGTGGATTCACACATCTAGTCCTGCTGCCAAGCTGTTTCCCAGCAGATTTATTTAGTCAGCCACTCAGTTCAAACCACATGTGTCAGTGTGAGAAGTCTTAACTGAACTCACCATGATAATGATGGATTTTGCAGTGTGTCATTACTAGAGAATAACTTTCAAAGGCAACTTTTTTTTTTTCATCTGGAGAATTTCCAGAAAAGGTTCAAAAGAAAATAACCAACCACAACATGGTTGTTTCGTTTTGTTTTGTTTTTTCTTTATGGTGCTAGTGGTAGCATTTCCCTCCTGTTTTCTATGTTTAAATGTTTTGTTCTGGATGATTTTAAACAACTCAGTATTTTCCTCTGATATAAGATCTAAATTCTGGACGTGTTTTTCCTCCCAACTGGAGACTAGTGAGACTTTGTTTTGCTGTTACCACAAAAGAGTGAGGACAAAGGATGATTTACAATTGAAGTATAAAAGCCCCAAGCAAGATTAAAAAAAAAAAAAAAAAAAAAAAAAAAAGTGGGGGGAGGGGTTGCTGGAGGGCTGAAAGGTGGGTGGAATAGAAAAATAGGCTTTGGGTTTGAGTGTATCAGAGCAGAGCTTTATTAAGTCTGCACCAAGGGAATGAATGGAGCCTTTCCTGTCTTGTCCTACTCTTATCTTTTGTCTTGCATTATTTAATTAACAAAAGATGCCACATTTGGTTGCAGTGTTAAGAAATTCAGTGACAGACAGAAGTTATTTTGGAATTTGAGCCCACATGTCTTCTGTGTTAGGTCTGACATCTATAGCACAGTGTGAAATACATGGAAGTTTTAAAGGGAGCTGAAATTGATTTTTCTGAAGTGTAACAGAAAGTGCTTGAAAGATGCAGCCAAGAGAGATGCACTTTTTGCACAGGAAAATAAAGAGCTCTGCCTCTTCTGGGGGTGTTGTGTTTTGGCCTGGAGGGAACTAAAGTCCTGGTGAGGAGTCTGAAAATTCAAATTTGTCATCATGATGTCATTGTCAGTCTGCTGAGTGGTTGGCTCACCTGAGTGGTGGCTCTGTGGGAGAAGGGAGGGGTATGGTGCATTTCAGTGCATGTGCATACATGTATGTTAAGGGTTTTTCTGTCTTATATTCATTCACAGCTGTGATTAGTGCTCATCCCATCCATTCACTCGATAACCCTCACCATCATTTCCACTCCGGCAGCCTCGCTTCTCCAACTCGCAGCTATCTCCATCACCAGGTCAGCCCATGGCCCATTGGCACACCCATGTCCCATTCAGACAGGGCCAATTCCACAGGTGAGATATAAATGATGGGGTAGATTTTGCTTCTAATGAAACAGTAAGGGAAACATGGAAATCAGAGCCTGAAACTTGGTCAGTCTCCATGAGAGGCAGAGCAATATTAAATGCAGACAAAACACTCAACTGAGAAAATACTCAGTTGAGAAAACTCAATATAGAATTTTCTGTATAAAGTTTCCTGTGTAGATCAGATGTTGATCCTTGAGATACATAGTTATATACTTGAAAAAAGAGGCTTGGTGTTTTATATACAACTTCCAAGTAGAAAGATTCCTTTTTCTAAAAACTTCATCTCTGGTGTCTGAAATTAAACCTAATTTGAGTTATTTAATGGGATTATTTGTCTCCTAATTAATTGTCTTTAAAACCAAGAGAGGACAAAAGTCCAGACTTCACTACGGACAGATGAAATTAGTTAATCTTTCTGAAGCACACAAAAAATTGTGGAGCTTTTATGAAGCATTTATAGGTTTGAAGCACAATGATCTGCAGTATCTTTTGCAATGTCTCCAGCGTTCTGACAAATTCTGAAATAACAGTATTGCTAAGTTGCATATAGGTAACATCTTGAGATGAACTGAATTCTGAGCTTCTCTAGTTTAGGGTCTACATTTTAAATAAGGTTCCACACCCAAAAAGCAATTCACAAGGCAGACAGTACATTGGAGGCAGAGGTTTATCCTGCTGAAGTGACAGCTCTCACAGTCCAGGTCCTTCATGAATGTGGTACAAACAAGATCACAGTGCCCTAAATTCAAGATACCATCTCATTGTTCTCTTAGATCAGTGTGGAGCCTGCTGAAGCAAACAAATGAAACCTGTGATTTCATTTTGGCTTTCAGCAAGCAAAGGGATTCCAAATATATCTGAGGAAAAAAAAAAGGCTTTTCTGTATATGCACCACAGTGATACATGCTTAATGTCTACCTGTTTAAGAATGCCAACACTGTGAGATACTGAAGCGTAAAATGAGAATGAAGATTTGTGTTCCATGCCTTTTATCTGAGGTCTCATTACATGTAGCTGTTTCAGGGCAAAGCTGCTATTTGTACTGTGCCTAAAGAGTCATTCAGTTCTCAAGCTTCTTTTGGTTTTGGACGTGCACTGCTGTTCACCTTCAGACAAGACAGTCAGACAGAATTGGTGCTACTTGCTACACAGATAGGTATTCTGTGAATTCACTTCTTAGCTTACAACAACGATCTCAGAAAAGGTGCTTACAAACCCTACAGTTTCATTACCATCTGACCACAGAAAACATTTCTGTTAAGGAAAATCAACCTCCTTTGGTTTTTTAATCTGTTGTAGAATCTGTTCGAAACACACCTAGCACGGACACCATGCCAGCTTCATCATCTCAGACGTGTGCTGACCAGCAGGATCCTGAAAGCACCACAGGATCTTACTTGGCTAATACACAAGAAGAGGATTCGTCTCAGAACCTCCCCATGGCACATGTCCGTCCTTCCCACCCACTGAAGAGTTTTGCAGTGCCAGCAGTTCCACCAGCTGGTCCTACATATGACCCTGCTTTGCCAAGCACCCCATTACTGACCCAGCAAGGTGAGCAGGGTAAACTGGCACTCTTGCCAGAAAGAGAAAGAAGGAGAAGCTCCATGAGGGGGAGGGAGAATTGGGCATCAAGGGGAATATGGTGGAGGCTGGAGTGAATTTTGTTGGTATAATTCTCAAAGTCCTTTCATAGTAGATAAAGTAGGCAAAAATTTAACTTCAGCACTCCATGATTTGAAGCCTTCATTCTTCTCTAATAGAATCCTTTTTATTCTCCTGCATTTGAGCGTTTTCTGAACAGGCGAAAGAACTAATTATCTGAGGTGTAACTGTATGACAACTTTTTTTAAGCTCCTAACCATCCAGTTCACTCGGTGAAGACTGCCTCAATTGGGACTTTAGGAAGAACTCGACCTCCTATGCCAGTGGTAGTTCCCAGCGCCCCTGACATGCAGGAGACCACCAGGATGCTCGATGACTCGGAAAGCGTAGGTACTCTCACACTGCCAGTGGCTTGTTGTGGCAGTGCTTATCAAACTGGGGGAACTGTAGTGGTGTCTGCACTGAGGCTTTCAAAGGCTTCCCACTTCCACCAAATGCCATTGCCTGTTAACCTATATAAACAAATGTAGTGCAAGTACCCTCTACACAAGACAGCAAATTCATAGAATAAACACTTAAATTTCAAGTACTAGTAGTGGTTTCTAAATCTTAAACATTACTTAAGAGCATAACTTGATTCCTAATTACATAATACAGATGCAGTGCTCCCATCTGTTCCAGTCCACAAGGCCTGTTCAGGCAAACACTGAAAAACCTTCGATAACATTTGGCTGACCTGAGGCTGTTAGTTGGACACAGAGGGTTTTTCTCTGGGATTTCCTTTCCTGACTCGTGCTCAGTGCTTCTGGTTTCTGTTAGCCTATCACCATGACAAGAGGAGGAGAGAGAAAAGACAGATACTATCTATAGCACTATAGTCTTTCATTCTTTACTGTACTTAACATCTGTTGGAGCTTCGGTCCTATATGCAGGCTTCTGTACTGGAGCTTCAGACGTGCCCTGCACATCTGCTTTTTGCCTGCTTGATGGAAAGAGCATCTTTGTTTGCAGAGCTAAAGGCCTCCAGCACTGCTGTTTGTTCTTCTTTGCAGCCTTACCTGGTGTGATCATACTCGCATGGAGCTGTCATATATTGCTGTCTGTTTTGTGCCTGGATCCTATTAAAGTCATGCAGCTTCCTGTGCTGCAGCAGGACATCTGAAGTGTGGTTGCAGATGGAAAATTAAGGATTAATACCAAAATGTTTAAAGCCATTATCCTAAGTACATTTTTAGATATTCATATGAAAGTATTCTGACTTTCTGTGAAAGATGCAACTGTTGGATTTCTTTGGAAATAGCTTTTCAGGAGTGAGGATGTTTTGGGTGTCAGGCACTGAAAGAGTTCTTTTCCTTTCAAATTTCAACTCAAGAAATTATTGTATTTACTATTGTATTACTGCTACAGGAAATGCTTATTTTTTAATTGTTTTTCCTTATTGTCCTTTCCTTTTGTCACATTGTTTTTACCACCTTCTTGATTTTATTTCTGTATGTGTTGGTCTAGAAATTGTATTCATGCAGATTTGTTGCACTTTTGCCCTTCTGTCTAGCTGTTACTCCTATTTTATTCTTTTTTGAGTTGGTACCAAAAATATACTCATAAGTTTAGTCATCAACAAATCTATTATATTAATAGCCATTAGTGAATTTCTTCATTAATAAATGAGTACAATGTAAAGTCACTACAGCACCCTAAATACTAGTTAACTTGAGTTTTAAATGTTGGGAATAGATCATGATATGAATGGTTTCTGCTTTTTTATGAGATCCAGTAAGAATGAGTCTGGGTATTTCCATCTCACTGCTCTTTATCATTGTCAGTAGCCAGCATATAATGTTAAGACACAGGACAAAGGACTTTTCTAGTACAATCTAGAGTGCTTACTAAGCTGGGCAGTGGCTTCTGTATTCTTTTCTGCTTAAATGCAAAAAACCTGCATCTAGAAGCAAAGAAAGTGAGGGTCACAATCAGGGTTGAGAACTTCTCTCAAGGAAGGACTGTCTCCAGTTTCATGCTGCACAATCAGCTGATCAGTAGCTTTGATAGCCAAAAGGTAAGACTTGGTGATCTTAGGAAAGGTTTTGAGATGAACTTGTTTATGGTGTATAGCTACATAGATGAACAGCTATCATCATTCTGTTATCAATGCAATATAGCTGAAGCTAGACATTTGAGGCTAAAATCTGGAGTATGATTTTTAGCAAACATAATGGTTCTCCAAAGAGTTTTATTGACCTTTCCAGTTAAGCTGGGAAGGTATCTCTAAATATCTGCTTCAGCTCAGAGGAAGCTGTTCTCTTGAAGCAGAAATTGATGCAAGGAAAACAAATAGGATGATCACAGTGTTAAAACCAATGAAACTGAATCATTATTGCAAAAAGATCTGCACTTAAAATAGATTGTTTCTCTTAAAAATAGGTTGTTTCCAGCTATTCTGGTAACTGTTGATAAACCTGCTTCTGCTTATTAGTGTGTCAGGGTCACAATCTACATCAGAATCACCCATTTCTTGTTATTGTCCCTCTTTTTAAAAGCAAGTCACCTTTGTCAATAAATTTTTCCATCTCTCACAGAGTTACGAACCGGATGAGCTGACCAAAGAGATGGCCCACCTGGAAGGACTTATGAAGGACCTTAATGCCATCACTACAGCATGATCACCTTCACCAGGAGATGACTCCGAACTTGGACTCAGACTTGGAACACAAGGAATTGTACAGAGAATTAAAAAAAAATATAATGAAAAAATAAATTAAAAAAAAAAAAAAAAGAGATAAAAACGCAGAAAGAGGGACAGCACATGAGAGAGTACACAGAAAGCAAATGAACCAAGCAGTGCATCTGTGCTACAGCTAGTCGAAAAGAGATGACCTTTCTTGTCATCTTCTTGCAATGAAGTCATTGCCAATTTGAATTCCATGTACCTGCTGAGACCATGGAGGAGGGGACTCATCAGGCTGAAATCAGCATCCAGACAAAAGGAAAAAACAAAGTGGACTTCATGTTTTGGTTTTTTTTCTGGTCACGTTTTGTCTCAGTGGTGTGATTGCCCTGCCTTTTCAGTGTTGGACATTTGCATTTATGTACAATTTTGTTTTTTTATTTTATCTTTTTTTATAAAAAGGGAAAAATACTGTAATCAAAAAAGAAAAAAAAAAAGAAGGGAAAAAAGAAAAAAAGGAAAAAAAAAAAGAAAAAACTGTTGTTTTTCACAGCCTAGACTGATGTTTGACTGCTTGTTCTATTGTGTATGAAAATTCATTGCCAGCGTGGGTTGTTCTGTTTTGTTTTTTATTTTGCGTATAATTATGTCCCCTTTTGGCAGTTAATCCATGGCCTTTTGGGATGCTGCACTGCTATTTGTAAGCTTTTTTTATTACTTTTATGTTATAATTATTGAAAGCCTGGCTTTCTCCTCTCATCACTGTGAGATTACCAGTCTGTTTGAATTGAAATGTAATTTGAAAGGCTTGTTTGTCGCTTTTTGTGCAGTTTCAATATTTTGAGTGGGGAAAAGTAGATGGAGAAGGGGAGGGGATCCAGTGGGAGGTTTCATTATTGTTGTTTTCCTGGTTTTCGAAGTTGATGTGCTGTTCACATATCTGTCTAGAAAGGAAGGAAAGAGGAAAGGGGAAAGAAAAGGTCTTTTGTTTTCTCCTTGTATGATTGCCTGGCTCTGCCATACTCTATGAGGAGAAATGGCATGGAAAGAGGGACTGTATTTTAGTTTTTAAAAAAGTAAAAAGCCAACACCCAGCTGCCTAACGAATTCATGTGCAATTTCTCTTGTAAGATGAAAGGAAACTCAAAACTTAGTGATCAATCAGATGGAGAATCTTTTCCTCCTGAACTGTGATCTTGGAAGCTCAGTGGTAAGGATGGAGGACGCACAGGTACCAGATGTCTCAGGAGCTGTAGTCCACAGCCCCCCTGCTAGATGGCTGCACCTGTTGGAACAGTAAGAGGAAATACTGTCACCTGCTTAAAACAAAATTTTAAAAAATATCCAAGAACTTGATTCTTTTCTATTTTCTTTTATCCATGTGATGGAAGCTTTGGGTCCATTTTCCTAGTCCCTGTCACTGAGAGAAGGGGGATCCAGTGGATCTCCCTGGAGAGCAGAAGGGGTTTGGGTTGTATTTCTACGTCCTTTCTTTCCTTGGACTCTTTGTCTTGTCATTTCTAGGATATTTGCTGGGTTTATTTATTATTTGAGGGGGGAAGGAATCAAATTAATTGGAGCACCATGGGCCACCTGGATAATTGTTGTTTGGACTTTTAATACAAATACAATTCAGGGCAAACTAAGCTACAGATCACATTTAAATACTGAAGTACACACCCTGTCCTGAAAGGACAGGGTGTATGTTTTCTTTTGCCTAATTTTTATCTATACCCAAAGAAATACCATCATACATACGCAGTATTCTTAGCTGGTGGGTCTTTACGAATATTACTTATGTATAACACCATGAATGTTAATAACATCATTGAATTTGGGGAAGGGGAATGTTTTTAATGATAAAACAACTGTTCAAAGTTGTTTTTTTAAGGTTAAACTAAAAAAAAAATAATAATAAAAAAAAAGCCAACAAAAAAGCGCCCAACATTCAATTCAGTGTACAATCTGTATTGCACTTTTTCACATTTTAATGCTACATTTTCTTACATATCCTGTGATTTTAAATTTGGGACACTGTCTATCTTTGCAGTGTCACAGTCAAGCTGTTAAATAGCAGCTTCCCTCAGAGACATTTGGGGAAAAAACCAAACCTGTATATTGTTTTATTATTCTCATGTAGAATAATTTTGAGGACTGCTGTAGATGTGTACCTTTCTGTACAATTTGTTTTGTTTTTCTGTAGTATTTGCTGTATACTCTATAGCTTTTTTTAATAACTTCATGTTTATTATTTTGTATTGGACACCCAATACACTTTTTTTAATCCAATCAAAACATGGTCTGCTTGGGGAGTTTGTTCTCTTTCTAATTATTCCTGTACCTTTTATCTTTTTTAATGAATCAGTACAGTAATCAGGTTTGGAAGTATTCGCCCCCTTTTTTGTTGTGGTTTGCTAGCTTTTGCTCTCTGTTAATTTCCTATGTTATCCTGCAGAGACTGAGCAAACATGGAGAGCACTGGGTGATCCCCCTCTATGTCAGAGCTCAGCAGCAACAGTATCACCTTTTAACAAGCTAGGGTCAGCAGGAAGAGCTTCAAATCAGTGTAAGTACATCTCATGGCTTTATTAAACTTGTGAATCACAGAGAACCAATACTCTTAATTCTTGGAATATAGCACTTTTCTGTCTATAGATGTTTAAGGGCCATGATTGACAAGCCTTACTGTTGCCCTCATGCTAACTCCGGGCTCAAAACTGCTCAGTGCCACATCCTTATGCCCCATGTTCTTGGGATTCTTAGGCAATTCCTCATCCTGACCTCTCTAAACAGGAGTACAATCTGCTGCGTTGCTTTGCACCCTGAGCTCCCACCCCCAACCCCACCCCCCTATTTTGTCAGTCAGATCTTCTGTCTGCTCATTAAATTGTGCTCGGGTAAAAACTGGAGCCCAAAATTTTCCTGAAGGGATGCTTTGACCCTGCTCAGGGTCTCCTCAGCCATGCTGGAGCTGGTGGGGTGTGTGCGTGTGGAAGTGCTGGACAGGAAAAACGGGAAGCAGGGGCATTAATCGTAAACTGGGAGTGTCACAGGGCACATCCGAGATGCAGATATGGCAGAGTGGATACAGAAAACAAAAACAAAAACCAACACGCTGACAGATCAAAGAAGCCCAAGGCTACAGCCAAGATAACTGCTGACCCTCATGTCTAAGTAATAATTTTTCCATTTCAATCCTCCAAGCACTAAGATAGTGTCTCTTGCCCTGCTTACAAGCTCACCCTTATTCTCTGGGCAGCCTCACAGGAGCATAGGAAGAGACTAAAGACCCCTGTCCTGCTTCCTGGGAGAGCACCAAGGACAAAGCTGCCGGGGACAAAGGGCTCCACGGCTTGGGACACGTGCCCTGACTACAAGGCTGTCAGCAGGACAGACAGCCACGCAGAAACAGCCCCAGGCCCTGACTACAGGTGGGTTGCCTCGCCCGCACCACTGTCAAGCAGCTGCGCTCCCTCCTTCCAAAAAAGAGGTGACCCCCGACCCTCCCTCCACTTGTGGCCTCACAGGGGGCCCCCTGCTCACAGGGGACCCCACTCTTCCCCCTGTAAAGCTGAACCTAAGTATGCTGCAGTGATTTCAACACGGACCTAAGCAAGAAGCCCATTCTTTTGCTCACTCACATGGATGCAGACACGGGCAGGGAAAAACACAACTTGGAAGGAAGGCGAGCAGAGTGTGCAGCTAATGCCTGGGGAGCCATCCCGGCCGTCAAGCAGAAGGAGAGCCTTGGCGTTCTCCCTCCCCCCCTCAGGGCTGCATCGAGGCCAGGAGGGCCTCATCATACCAATGGACTCTTAGATGTCCAGTGTGGAGGACAGCTCCTTTTCCCACCTCTCGGTTGCAGACAGCGGCTCTCCCCCATCTTGCGGGACTGCTCCTCTCTCTGGGCAGCACCACTGCAGAACCAAAGCAAAAGATCCCAGCAAAACACAAAGCCAGACAGGGCACCAAAGGTGCTGTCAACGCTCTTCCGCCGCTACACCTGAAACAATTCCCAGAATGGCTTTTCTCAGCCACCCACGGAGAATTTGTCCCTGTGAATTCTGTCCTTCACTGCCTGTACTTCAGCAGTTTACCACAGAACAGACCATTGATGTCACCCAGGACAAAGCCAAGGCCCTTAGCTCAGCACCCCCAATCAACAAACAACAATGAGACTGAAGAGGTTTAAATTACCAACTGCATCAGAGTCCTGCTTTTTGCTTCCTCTCAGACACCCCAAAAGGACCTTCTTGAAAAGTTGCTGCAGGAAGGAGCCCCCAGCCCCACACAGAGGAGCTGCTGATTGCAAACAGGAACGAACCCAGGAGGGGCTGCGCTAACAGCGGCTTTTGTGCCCCCCACCCCAGGAGTTTCCCATCCCCACCACCCCCAGGACACAGCCCCTGCCCAGCTGCAGGGCATCAGCCCCAGGGCCCTCAGCTGCTCATGGCCGGGGCTGCTGTGGGGCTCTGACACGGAGGGGAGTCAGCCAGGACACTGCCTGCTCAGGGGCTGCACAGAGATGAGCTGGGCAGCAGCCGTTCCTCTTCTTCCTCTGCAGGGCACAGCCCAGAACTGCACACAAAGCTGGGGCTCCACAGCACTGCTCAGACTCAGTCTCCATGAAAATCATCAAATCACAGACAGGTTTGGTTTTTCCCCAGACGTCTCTGAGGGAAGCTGCCACTGAACAGCCTGACTGTGACACAGTGTTCCGCATTTACAGTCACCAGAGAGGGAAGAAAATGGAGCCTGGACACTTCCTGTGATTCTGTGATGTCTTGAGCCCAGGATCACCCGTCGGTCTCAGGATCAGAGCCCAGGTCCCATACAACAGACTTCACCACATGCTCTGCTTTCCAAATGCCACATTTTATTTGGGGACCTCTTTGACCTATTGGTAGCTATGCCAGAGGCCAGGAGGCTGCTCGGACAAGACAAGGAAAGCAGCTCTGGCTCAGCTGTGCCCTGCCCAGCTGCCCCAAGCTGCCTGGGCCCACGTGGTGACACTGGCCCTGGCCAGCATGGCTGGAGCCTCTTGTAGCCTCTTGGGCAGCTCCTGATGGATCCATTGCCAAACAGCCTCCAACAGGGTGTCTTGTTTGGCCGTGCGCTCAGCCGCATGAATCGAGCTGCTCTAGGTCTCCGTGGGAGAGTTCAAAAACTCTGCAGACACCCTGGTGACCTCCTGGAAGTGACAGAAGAGGAATGAAGAGCTGCTTCTCACAGCTTGGGAGAGTTGTAATCAGTTGGGAGCCTCCGGATGCTGATGCAATTCCTCACCTGTAGGTGGGCTTTAAGAACTCAGCACCAGCTGATGATGCCATGACACCGAGCAGGACTGCTGCGAGGAGCAAAGGTTCATCATCATCATCCTCAGGTGTGACCAGGACTGTCCCGGTGTAGGGGGGCTTGATGACAAGGCTCATCATTCCAGATGAAACGCCCTCTGCCTTCTTCCTGCAGCTGCCAAACCAAGCCCTGAAGACAAAGCAGTGCTGGGGTTTAAAAGACCTTTGCTGAGTTAAACCCTGCCTCCCTTCTGCCCTGTGCCTCCTTGCACTACCACCCGAAAGAAGGGTAACCTGGCTCTCCAACAAGCTGGGGCCAGGACACTCACAGGGGTAAGCTGATGTACAGGTAGCAGGAGAGGCCAGGACAAATGCTGTGTGCTCTGCATGCTCGGGGTGCTGCCTGTGTGAAGGATGTCATGGCACTGGGCTGCTTCTTCCATCTTTATTCACATGCTGCCATCTGCACCAGGAACACATAGGTCAGGGACAATTTCTCAACACCCTCTTCCCACCAGGACCTTCACCCAGCACAGCCACTTCCTCCTGCTGTGATGACATGAGGGAGGTTTAACTGGGAGAGCCAGGGGACAGGAGAGTTCTGGGGGCACTTGTTTGGACTTAGACAGTGGGGCACAGCCTGGGGGTGCGTGTGAGGGTCTGGGGAACAGCAGCCGTGACGGGGCAGTGGTGAAAGTACCGTCAGGAAGATGGGGGCAGCAAGATTGTCCTTGACCCATCTCCTCAGCAACAGAAGCACAGGCCTCGGAAGGACCATCTTGGTCTCTGCAGCTCTCTCTGCAGGATGTTCAAGGTCTGAGCTGCTTGGGACCTGACTGAGGCATCAGGGTCTTTATCCACGTGCTCGACGACTGCAACAGAAAGCAAGGGAGCAGTGGTGAAACCCTGCTGTCTGCACAGACCCTTCTATGCGAGCCCCATCCCTCTCTTTCCCTGACTAGGAGGAACAGCTGGGACCAAGGGAGCTGCTCAGGAATCCTGCTGCTCAGGAATCCCAGGCACCCAGACTGGGTTGGGCTGGAAGGGACCTTCTTAAGGATCGCCTAGTCCCAACCCCCCACCACGGGCAGGGACACCTCCCACTGGGCCGGGGAGCTCCAAGGCACAGCCAGCCTGGCCATGGACCCTGCCAGAGATGGGACAGTCACAGCTTCTCCCTCCCCTGTAGCGGAGCCAGGAATGACAGCACCCTGCCCAGGCTCTCTCTCTCCCCTGCAGCCCACCAGCACCCCTCTGACCCTACTCACCCTGCCACATAATCTCCAGCACCTCTTCAGATCGCTTCCTCCCCATGTTCTGCGCAGCAGTCCCTGTGCACAGAGCTCCCGTCAGACCTCCCCCTCCCCAGCACTGTGGCAGCACAGCCCCCGGCCCGGCCAGCCCGGCCGCACGCCCTCCTGCCCCTCCGCAGGGATGGCCCCAGGCAAGTCCCCGAGGCCGCTGCTGCCACTCAGCAAGGCGGCCACCAAAGCCACCAAGGCCTGGGCAGGGCAGGACAGGGGGGGCAGCAAGAGGCCAGGGCGCTTCCCGGGACAGCCCCAGGGCTGCTCCTGGCTGCCAGGGCAGCGCCGGGGGCTGGGGCTGGGCTGCCAAAAGAGGGTCCCCGGGGGCTGTGGCTCACCCAGGAACCTGGCGGCCTCCGCTCTCACGCTGGCCTGAGAGTCCCACAGGTAGGGCAGGCTGAAGCAGATGTAGTCTTCCACCCTGCCGCTATCCTGCTTCAGCTGGAGAGTGCCCAAGGTCACGTCACGGGTCTGGCACAGACCATTCCCCGTGTGCCAGAGCAGTCCCTCTGCCCATCCTACCCCTTCCCCCCCCAGGCCATTCCTTTCTGCCAGCCAGGAACCCCGGGGGGCTGAGGTGCAGCCAGAACCACAGGCAGAGGGGGTCTGGGGGTACTGTGACCCCCTCCGTGCTGCTGCCAGGGCCCAGGTGGGACGGGGGCTCCTGAAGCACCCAGGGGCTGGGGGCAAGAGGGGCCTGCAGAAGAAGCCCTGGCTGTGCCTTAGGGAAAGGGGAAGGGGGACTGAGCTCCAAGCTGTGCATTCTGCTCTGGATCAGGGCCAGCCATGCTGTGCACAGCTGCGCATCCACCCTCGGGGCATGTGGAGCATCCCTTGTCCAGCCCAGGCCCTGGCACCTGGGGGTTGTCCTCACCAGTGTCTCTCCAATCAGCCAGGTCTTCCTCTTCTTGATCACTGTCTTCAGCTTTGTCCAGCCCAGGAATTTTGCACACACGAGCAGGGCTTTGCCAGAAGCCTGCAAAACAGCAGCAGGGGGGAGCTGGCACCACAGCTCAGAGAAGGAGACCTGTCCTCCCCCTCCTCTTGGCAAGGCTGCCGGCTGTCCCCAGATTCTTATGGGAAGAGGCAGCCGGGCACAGAGCCTGAATGCCTGGGGTTCAGTGCCCGAGGCAGGGACACGGGGCAGCCACCACCTCAGCTATGGCACTCTGCCAGCCAGCACAAGAAAAATGGGCAAGAGCTGATGAGCTGCTGCTGCTGCCAGGGCTGGGGCAGAGGGAAGGAAGGGCAAAGCAGGTGCTCAGCTTTCAACCCTGTACCTCGGCCGTACTCCAGCTCCTAGTATTCATGTGTAGGAAGAGGGAGACCACGACCCTACGTATCATCTCCTTCATCTGTCTCTTCTCCCTTCTCGCCACAGCCTTCATCGTGTCTTCAAAGAGGCTGAGGGAGAGCTCTTGCACCTGGCTGGACTCCTGGTAGGAAGGAAGACAGTGTGACTGCAGCAACAGCCTCTCCCCACCCACGGTGAGCAAGGCTATGAACGTGGTCAATGTGAGGGGAGATGCTCTGGGGTTGCTGGGCTCGGGGCACCTATAGAGAGGCTGAGGCCAAGGAGAAGCCATGCTGGGTGCAGAGCCCAGCAGCCCTCCCAGCAGAGCCCAGGGGCGTGCGTGAGAAGGGCAGCAGCCCTGCCCACGTGCTGCCCGCAGGGCTGGGCTGGAGGGCAGCTGTCCTTGCCCCATGCCCCTCGACGGGCATGGTCAGGCTCCCACATCAGCCTTACATCACCAAAGAGGGGTGGGAGCTTCTCCACCAGCAGCAGAGCCACGGGGCTGGCCTCTTTCCTCTTCAGGTGACCCAGGATGGCTTGGAAGAAGAGCAAGACCCCCATCCTGATGTTTGTGGAGGAATCCTTCAAGCACAGCAGGACGCTCTCCAGCAGAGAGCTGTCCTGCATTTCTCTTGCCTGTAGGAAAGAGAGAATTTCTGTGAGAGTGGAGCAGTGGAGGAGCAGCCTGGCACAAATGCCCCGTGTGCTGAGCACCAGCCTCCCACCCAGCTTCCTGGCAGGCACTGTGCACGCCGATGGGGATGAAGGAGAGAGCAAGGACAGCAAAGGCTCTGTGGCCCCTGCTCAGCCAGCCCTCTCTCTGCTGACAGCCACCTCCTTCCCCTCAGCCAGGCCCAAGCCAGCGCGTTACCCCTGCCCCAGCCCCAGGCTGCCAACGCGGCTCCGCCTGACTACGCCTCGCTCACCATCCGCGGATCTGCCGCCAGTGCCACCAAGCCCCCAAGTGCCAGCAGACGGATGGTCTGGCTGCGGTGGCTCAGGTAGGAGTGGAGGAGGCGCGGGTCACTCCCATCCTTTTGCAGGCCCTGGCAGCCCAGCAGCTGAAAGAACAAGAGTGGTGAGAGACGGGCAGAGCTGCAGGACCCTGGCACTCTGCAGCTCCTGCTTCCCACTGCCAGCTCGGGGCCTGGGGGCTGACACAGCCCCCCCCGGGGGACAGCCCTGCGAGTGGACACCTGGGGGTGCTGAGCACTGCCCCAGCAGGAAGGGCTGGATGGAGGCCCCAGGGACTGACTGGCAGCAGAGCCCTCTGTCCCAGCTCCGGGGACTGTCATCCCACCTGGCAGCTGCCTGTGCCAGAGGGACGGCTTCAGAAGCATCTGGCAGAGAGAGGCACTGCTTCCCACCAGGCTTACCTCAGCATAGAAAACCATGGCAAAGTCCACTTGCCATTCCCTCCGCTGGTCAAGAACCTCTTTTACATGCTGGAACAGGAAGTAACGCTGCTTAGCAGGGCTCTTCCTCATCTCTCTGGGCAGGGAAAGAAAAGCAGTGCTGGCAGTGAGCAGGGCAGGCAAAGCCTTGCTGGGATTGCCCTGCCCAGCCCAGCCAGGATAGCCCAGGCCAGGACACGCCTTTGCCCCCAGCCACAGCCTCCACACCACTCGCTGCCTGCACCCTGCTCTCTCCCCAGGCAAGGAGCACCCCTTGCCACTTGGATCGCTCCCTGGCCAGCGCTGCGGCTGCAGCCCGGGGCCTGGGTGCCTGGGGACTTCTCTGACCCCAGGGATGGATGGGGCTGCCGAGGCACTGCTGGCTAAACAGGGCTCTCACCTGGCCAGCAAACTGACTCCTCTCTCCAGGGTCTTCACTCCCAGCATCATGTCCCAGCCCCCTTCCTGCTGGATGCTCTGGACGTGCCCTTCACAGCCGGCAGCACGCAGCAGAACTTTAATGCCCTCCACTGCCACCCTGTGTGCAGAGCAAGGTCCAGTTACACACAGAGCAGGGGCCCTGGCCGAGGGCCCAGGGGAATGGCAGGGGAAGGGGATGACGCACTCCAAAGGGTTGGGTTGATCAGCCGGGGGCTGCTCCTGTCCCAGGATCGCTATAGCCAAGTGAAGTTTGTAGAGCAAGCCCAGGAGGAGCCTGGGGAAGAGGGCTTCCAGGATCCCCTGGCAGTGGGGCTGCTGGCTGAGCCTGCACAGGACCTGGCTTGCCTGCAGAAAGACACAGGGACAGCTCTCAGTGCAAGGAAGCTGCTGTGGCACTGCCAAAGCCCCTGGGCTGCACGTGGAGTGCGGCTCAGGCACCGGCCCGGCCCACAGAGACCCCCGGGGAGGCTGTGACCCATCTGCCAGGCCATGGCCCAGCAACCCAGCAGCCCAGCAGCCCAGCAGGAGGGGCTGTGTCTCTTTTCCTGGGGAGCCATGAACATCCTTGAAGGGGAGCAAGGCCTGCTCTGGTCACTCACAGATGGGATATCACAGCTTGGTATCCAGCCCTGGGCCACACCGAGCAGCCGGTCAAGAATGGTCACCGAAGTGCTAGGCAGGGACAGCAGCATCTCCCACATGGCCAGCGCAGCGCTGCAAGCCAGAACACTCTGTTAGCAGGGCTGCCTTGGCCACTGTGCTGTGCCTGGGCTACGGAGCAAGTCCCCAGGGCTCTTGGGGCTCATACTTGTCACAGGAGGGACTGATCATCAGCAGGGTCCGAACCATTTCCTCGGGGCAGCACTCGTTCAGCAGCCCAAGCACCGATCTCAAGATGCACCGCGCCGGTTCCGTGCACCCGTGCTCCATGTTTCTGTGGATGCACCTCAAGATTTTTTCTGCCTGCAGGGAACAAAGGGGAGGATGGTGCTGCCACAGGACTGCAGCCATCCCCTCAGATGCCACACGCAGGGGTCCCTCCCAGGAGTCCCAAAGATGCAGCTGGAGCTTGTCTGGACCTGAGGCTCCTTACCCGGGGATCATTTGCCACAGCTTCCTGGGAAGAGCAGCAAAGCCTGGCTCTGCCTTCATGTCCCTGGTGTCCCTCCCAGCCTCAGGGAAAAATCCCCACACCCATCTGCCATGGCCAGGAGGTGGCCAGAGCCCCTTCCCACTGCAGCTTCTGCTCCTTTCTATGCCTCTCTAGTCCAGAGGGTGAAGAGGGCTTTGGGGGAGAAGCCTCCCTGGGGGTTTGCATGGGGGAAGCTGTGACCTGCTGTGGAAATGCCTGACCTGCGAGACATCCTTCAGACTTGTGAGGACGGAGGGGGAAAGGTTGACGATCAAATCTCTCAGCCATTCCAAGTCCTGGTCCTGCAACAAGAGAAGGTTATGGGGCCCCTTTGTTGATCCCTCTTACACACAGGACTCCGCTGTCTTTTTTTTTTTTTTTTTTTTTGCCTTTTTCCCCAGCTTTGCCCAGAGGGCAGCTGTCAGGGAAGGCATCTTTGAGTGTGGGGGCAGCTGGAGCAGGCACAAGGCAGGTGGCAGTCTCTGTAGGTACCTCTCCTAAGTCTTCCAGAGCACCCACACACATCTCCTGGCCCTCTTCCTTCTCCTCCGCTGAATACCAGGAATCTAACAAAGCAAGGGAGGAGGGTGAGCTGAAGGTGATGGCAGGAGAGACTAAAGGGCCCTTACCCAGCACCCAGCCCCGTGCCAGCTCCCGAGGACAGAGCCAACCCTGGGTGGGGGGACCCAAAGAGGGGACTGGCACGGAACAGGCTGGGGATGTGCCCAGCAGCCACTGCCATGCAGGAGCACAGCAAAGCAGCCAAAGGGCCCTCACTCACCTGGCTCCAGCAGCTGGGCCATCTTGTTTGGGATGGGGAGACTGCTCTCTTCCACTGCATCCTCCACCCAGGCCAGCTGGGGCTGGCTTGGGGACCTCTGCTCAGTCCTGGCGAAGGAGGAGAGGCCGTGAGGGGTGGGCTTGGGGGTGGCCGTGCTGCTGGCCCCAAGGCTGCACGGCCTGCGGGGAGAGCCCGTGGGGCCAAGGGGGCTGCGTGGGGGCAGCTCCTGCCAGCTGGGCAGAAGCTGCTGCTGGACAAACCACAAAGGCCTTTCATTTGATCCCTCACATTTGAGCCCAGGATGCCCACCCAGCCCCAGCCCCTGGCTCTTACCTCACTTGGGGACCGAACAGCCTCTGGGAATTGCCATGGTTCTCTTGGGAACCACAGCAGCTTTCACAAGATCCGAAATAACCAGACATGGCTCAGGGCTCCTAGACAGCTCTCTGCTCCCGTCTGATCCTAACGCTGTCCTCTTGGACACTGAGCCAGGGCCACCCCGGCACTAGGAAGGTACCCAGGGTCCAGGGGTGTCACAAGTGATGTCACAAAGGTCCCATTGTCACCCAGCAACCGGGCCAGGTGTGTAGAGGCAGGCACTGGCACATCCACACCCAAGTGTGACACGCACAGGCACCCGGGGGGCTGCAGGCACAAGCTCTCTGGGGGGAAGGTGTAGAAGAGGTCTCAGCCTTGGGAGGAGATGGCATCAAAGGAGGGGATGCAGTCCCCGCAGTCCCATGGCCAGGGCAGCAGCTCTGGATTCAAACATTCAAGCCCTGTTCAAACCCCCTAAGTCAGCCATCCTCGGTTTTTTACCCACTTTGTGGAGATGAGAGATTCTGCTCTAATCAAAAGGGAAGTTTACTTACCCTATTTAGAACTAACATCAAGTAAGTATAGGATTCTACCAGAAGGTGGCAGTCTTGTTATAGTGCCTCAAAAAAACCTGGTGTTTTTTTTCCCCTCAGAAGTTGAAGTTGTAGCCAGTCCTTCTGAATTGCCTTCCTATTTAAAGCCTCAGCTAAGGTGAGCTTTTCCTTAAAAGTAAATCTGCTTATTTTGCAAAACCATTAAAATCCTATGTTACCCGTTACGTTCTGTATAAATCAGGCTATCCTGATTTTGAGAGAATTATCAATAAATACTATATAAACCAAGAAATAGAGCTTCAAGTGGTTATTTTAAAATTATCTGTGATCTTGGGTTTGCTGGCCACTCCCTGGTCCAGATCCAGCTAGCACAACATCTTTAGTGACCAGATTCCTAAATTTTTATAGCTCACATGACATGCAGTTGGAGTAAAGGTTGTTTACCAGCACTGCGGGTCTTCATTCTACCAACAGAATGAAAATGAAAGGAAACAAGAAATAAATCCAAATTTTTTTGCATATTTGGAATACAGGAACTTGGAGAATTCAGAATACATTTTTGCATAATAAATAAAAACAAAGCAAAAAGTTGTTTTTATTTATTTATGAATAAATAAAAATAAATTTATTTATTCAAAATAAATTTTTGCTTAATTTTTGAGAACTGGAAAGAACGGGACGGTGGTGCTGTGGGTACGTATGTATGTGAGGGTTAGGGCCAGCAAAAGTTTTCAGTGGTCCCTCCTTCCTTTTTTGAGCCAGGCCCATTTGGGCGGAATTTTGGAGCTGTATTGAGCAACAGTGAGAGAGTGGCCAAAGAGTCGAATATTCGAGGTTTTTGGTACTAAAGCAAAGCCGTAGCCTGATTGTTGGTGGTGCTGTGGGTAGCGTTTAGAAGGAGTTTTAAGCCCAGGAGGAGTTTTCATTAGTCACTCTTTTCAGTTTGGAGCCAGGCCTGTTTGCATGGAATTTTGGAGGCAAATTCCACAACAGCTGGAGAGCTGCCAACAGGGGTGGTTATGTAGCTTGCAGTTGCAGCTCAGAATGGGTTTGTTCCAGGACTGTAACACCTTTCACTCTAGGTTGGTGCAGACGCCTTCTGGGACAAGGCTTCTGGTTTGGGGGTTCCAGCCTGCAGTTTGTATGCTCAAGCCTCCAAGGCAATGCTAGGCTGTTTATCCCACCTTCTCGTATCTTCTCCTCGTTGCAAAGGTAGCACCACCACATGTCAGCTCAAGGCATGTCCCAGTTTACTTGCAGGGGTCTGTTAGGAGGACACCTTCTCCTAATGGGATAAAAAAAGGGTGGGTGCAGGCTGGAGCAGAGCTTGACTTGTCTGTCATCCTGTCCAGTCTATCCAATGTCTCCTCAGGCATTTTCTCCAGACCTGCAACAAGATGAAAGCCAAGGAAGAGGCTCTCCTGGTACTGGCAGACCTTGCCAACTACTTCAGGTATTGTTGCTGTGTCAGCATCAGGGTCTCCCCAGACCATTCCTGAAAGCATGCAGGAATGAGATGACAGTGCACCCTGCACAAACTTCTTCAGTAAGGCTGGGAGGCAGGGTGTCACATCAGGAGCAACAATGAATTGCCAGGCACCATAAATCACCTTTTCAACAGGCATCTCTCTCAGGTACTCAGTACCTTTTCCCATATTGGTCCACTTGGCCAGGGTGACAGTGTCATCTTTAAAGGGCTATCTGATCTTGACAGCTGCCAGAAACTTCCTCCAGAGGCTGAGAGCACTTACTTTCTTCTGGATTGCTTGATCCACGCCTCCATCTCTGGCCAGCTTTCCCAACTGTCTGCATTCTCTCAGTAGACTGTACAAGCCCCACCAACCCACCACCAAAGCAAGCAGGTGACAAGAGTCTCACCTTCATGCCAGCCAAAGTCCTTTGGACGTTTCACAAGTCCTTCAGAGAAAAGGATTGACTGTTTCTCTCTGGTTCAGATTCCACCTCTTGTGATGAGGGAAGAGCTACCTCACAAGGAACTGCTGCTCAAGCTTCTGCAGAGGGCTCTTCTTCATCACCCTTTTTGAGAGGATTTGGTCTTTCACCTTCAGAGTTCTCTCCCACATGCTCCATCTTTGCTCTGCCTTCAGTAACACAGGGCTCAGCTGCCTTTCTTCACTGCCTGACCACAGGGGCAGCCTGTGGGGAATTGATCCTAAACCCCCCCCCTCCCTATCCCCCTGTGTGAAGAGGGGTAAGAAGCATTGCTTCTTGCAGGCTCTGACAGAACAGCGACCTGGGCCACTACTGGCCAAGGGACGTCAGTAAAAGCCACTGTCAAAGCTCAAGTGGTGACGATACTTGTGTTACAATTCCAACAGCTGCCTATATGCCTACTGAGAAGTAACTACCCTTGCAACACAAACATATAGAAAGAGGGACAACCATTTCCAGAACCTCCAAACTCTGATGGACTCATCTTGGTATGAAAGGAGGATGTGTAGATTCCCATAAAAATATCAAAAACCCTGTTTTTTTCCAGCACATGGAAGAGATGGAAGTTATCAGGAACAGTGAGCGTGGATTTACCAAGGGGAAATAATTTTTAAGTGCTCTGAGAGCCTCCTGTGATGTGACTGAATGGGTAGATGCAGGGAGATCAGTGGATGTAGTTCTCCCTTGACCTTAGCAAGGCTTTTGACACAGTCTCCCATAACATCCTTGTGAGCAAGCTCAGGCAATGTGGGATGGAAGGATGGACCGTCAGATGGATTAAGAACTGGCAGCAAAATAGAGGTCAAAGAGTGGTGATCAATGGTGTGGAGTTCAGATGGAGACCTGTGACTAGGGGAGTCCCCAAGGGATCAGTACCGGGTCCAGTCCTGTTCAACATCTTTATTAATGGTGGAACAGTGTCCTCTCAGCAGGTTTGCAGATGACAAAAAACTGGGAGGACTGGCAGACTCTCCTGAAGTCTGTGGTCAGAGGAGAACTGACAGACTGGAGAGTTGAGCCGGGAAAAATGTAATGAATTGCAAGGGCAAGTCTTGCGTCTGCAAAAGAACAGCCCCAAGAAAAAGCAGAGGGTGGGAACTGAGCAGTTGGAGAGCAGTGAAGGGGAAAGGGACCTAGAGACGATGGATGGAAGGATGACCATGAGCCAACCATGTGCCCACGTGGCCAAGAAGACCAGTGGCATCCTGGGGTGCATTAGAAGAAGGGTGGTTAGTTGGTCGAGAGAGGTTCTCCTCCCTCTCTACTCTGCCCTGGTGAGGCCACATGTAGAATATTGTGTCCAGTTCTGGGCCCCTCAGTTCCAGCAGGACAGAGAACTGCTTGAAGGAGTCCAGTGCAGAGCAACCAAGATGCTGAAGGGAGTGGAACATCTCCCTTATGAGGAAAGGCTGAGGGAGCTGGGTCTCTTCATCTTGGAGGAGAAAACGAGAGGTGACCTCATCAATGTTTATAAATATGTAAGGGGTGAATGCCAGGAGGATGGAGCCAGGCTCTTCTTAATGTTGTTCAGTGACAGAACTAGAGGCAATGACTACAAACTTGAACACAGTAGGCTCCATGTAAATATAAGAAAAAATTTTTTCACTGTGAGGGTGACAGGGCACTGGAACAGGCTCTCCAGGGAGGTTGTGGAGTCTCCTTCTCTGCAGATATTCAAAACCCACCTGGACACATTCCTATGTGACCTGCTGTAGGTGACCCTGCTCTAGCAGGGGAGTTGGACTAGATGATCTCTAGAGGTCCCTTCCAACCCCACAGCATTCTGTGATTCTGTGATTTTTTAAAGTTAAACTGTACCATACTGCACATCAACAACAGGGTTGGACTTATCTGCTACAGGTAACAGCAGTTAAAGTGTTTCCTCACTTTTGGATGCTTCATTTTGCACCTGTGGATCCATTCACAAGATCTGAGTACTATTTGTAGTACTTAAGAGGAATACGTCATCAGAAAACTCCAAATTCTGTAATTCAAGAGAAGCCTTTCCAGGCATATTTATGAAAAATTAATCACAACGTTGTCATCAAAACAGTTCTTTCGATATACAAGATAGCCAAAGTCCATCCATTTGAAACATTTGGTTGGCTTGGGATTTGCACTTGTTTTCCCAGTAAACATCACTGGTGAGGCTTTGAGACTGATGACTTTGGCTTGGAACAAGCCAAAAGACAGCAATGAAGGATGTCACATTTCAAGCATTCACATATATTTTTGTTCTAAGTCTTATTAAGCACACTACTTAGCTTCAAAGGGCTGCACACATATGTACTCTCAATCTGTTTTATTTTGGATTTAAAGGGATTGAATACCTTTTGCTACTGAGTTATCATGAATTAATGTATCTGCAAGTAAATGCTTATTCCACACTTCCTTCCCCCTTTAGACCTGTGTATCCTTCTGCCTCTAAGGGCTTTCCATAAGTCCCTCCAATCAATCAATAACTCTATACAGTGTCCATTTGTCTAAGTCCACACAGTGCCTTTATTGTCTACCCATCTTCCATCTAAGCACATTTGCTTCTCCTGCTCTGGTGTTTCTTTTGCTGCTTCCAGCCCCCAGCATCTTTCTCACACCTCTTCATACATCTGAGAGCACCTTTCAGCTTTTTCTCCTCCATGTATCTGATTTCTGATGAGACTTTCTTGATGGGAAGCCTGGAGAATTTTTTTTTTTATGTGAAAGAACAAGTGAGGCCTCTGAGATCTGAGCTGGCTGTCAAAAGGGCTGGCAGAAGCCCTTAGTGTGGCTCATAAATTATTTACATGCTTCACAGTTTCCTCAAAATGGAAAAATCCTGGAGAAAGGTCTCTCCAGTATTCCTAGCATTTCCAGAAACTTTGCTTTGAAAGTATCATTTTGTCAATTACAGTGTTTAGCTACACTATGTGCAGCATTGTGTCCACTGAAAGATATTCTACACTCTGGAGTCAGCATGGGGATTTGATCAGGAATGCATGCAAATGGCTCTAAGACTTCAATGATTATATAAGGCTCTCTCAGTTTAAATTTCCAGAATAATCTGCATTTTCTGCATAGAAATGCCCATAAAAGATGCAATTGTATAGATCAAGGAAAAGCAAAATGGAAGAAATAAAATTCCTGTCTGTAGGATGCGCCAGCAATTTGGAAGTTTGACAAAATGCATGGAAATAAGAGAGGAAACAAAACCTTATGACCATTTTAACATGATCTTGTGCATTTCAGAGAGCCAGTCTTGAAAGACTGCTAAGAGACAAAGGTAGGGCCGTGAATTGTGGCTTATCCTGGATAGGCATAATCCAGCTGCTTTTTAAGTAAAACACATTGGTAATTTTTGGTGAAGGCAGCTGCCATGGGGGAATTGGGTGGGCTGGCTGCCAAGACAGAACCATGTTGCTCACTGACAAATAATCTAGGACTCCTTGAACATGCAGGGTAGGTGTAGCAGATGGATAACTGGTTTCTGAGACAGTCCACACCATTCCTGCTGTCTAATGCAGTGACAGCTCAGACCTGAGGGCAAAAGGCACTCATTCTGATCAACTCATGAATTTGAGCCCTGGGTGGTGGCTTTGTGCATAACATGGGACATTCTTGGATGTGGTGTTTAACTTATTCTCTTCACTATGTTACCCTCTGTATTGGACTGTCTGTAATGCTTCCAGTGGCCATGGGTAACCACAGGTCATCAATAGCTATGACTTTCTCATAGGTGGTGGTGGTGCTAGACCTCTTTTTTCAGCTTTCTCTGAAGTGGGATGTTTCATAGCTATGCTGGACAAAACTGAACATGGTGGTAGGTGATGCTGTGGCTGCTCTGGCTTAGCCATTCTTGACAGGTGTTCTGCTTTGAATGCTTTGGCTTCTTTTGTAGATATGTTGTACTTACACAGTTTCCTAGAGAAAAACCTTCACAAGTTAGTGCCTTGTAAACAGTACACTAATTGCAGGTTTCAGGAAAGAAAACCCAGAAAGTGTGATGGCAGTTTTAATTAGACAAGTTTTACTTTTTCCTCTAAGAGCTATCAGTGCTTGCTGATTTAGTTAACCCAGTTGTAGTAAAAACTGGTATTTAAAAAACTACCTAAGTCTTATGAGCATTGGATTCTATTTTTTTATTCTTACAAATTCCTACTTTACAAACACTGAAGGGCTCTTTTTTTTTCTGCCAGAAGGGCTCTAGTATTCAGATTGTTCCAGATGGTTATTCATAAGTATCTGAAATTAATTCTGTGCAAATTTACTCTCATTAGATGCTGTGCAATCTTCAAGTATCTTAAATATCTCTACATTTTTCAGGAAAGCAAGGTTAGCAAAATACTTTAATAAATTTTAGCACCCAGGTCTGCAAAATTTATGCATCACACCATTCCCAGGCCCAGCTGGCAAAACCACTTTTAACTAAATAAATGACCCTTTAATAAAATTTTGGCTACAAGAGGAAGTATTTCAGGGAAGTTCTATGTGTGGAATGTTACTGGTCCTTCCATAATTCTTACTACTCTTGATTTGAAAGTTCAAACAAATGTTTCATGACTGAATAGTTTGACATGCTGCAGGTTGATACAGGTCGAAGAAAGAATGGTATTTCTAGGACTGAAATAAGGCATTAGGAATATACTCTGTAAGCTAGTTTCCCCTCTGAATAGGTGATTGTAAACTATTTGCTAGTTCTTTGGCATGTCTCCAAGAAACACACAGTCTTTCAAAAAGTTTCTCAGTATTGAAGGCAAATATTTTATGGTAGCAGATGCCAAAGGGAAGATAGGTATCTACATTCCCCAGTTGGCTTTGTAAATAAATTTAAAGCCTGGAAGGGCATGTGACTATCTCATGTGACCTTTTTAATAACATACTGATTTTGTGTTGTATTTGCATTAAAGGTAATGTTTTTTAATTGAAGAAGTCATAGATTTAATGTACTTTGTGAACTCTAAATGTCATAGAATCATAGACTAGAATATGCTGAGTTGGAAGGGACCCATGAGGATCATTAAGTCCAGCTCCTGTCCCTGTGTAGGGCACTCCAAGGATCGCATCATGTACCTGAGAGCATCATCCAAATGCTTCTTGAATTCAGGCAGGCTTGGTGCTGTGACCACCTGGTGCCCTCCCTTTCTAAGAAGAAATGAAATGGTAGCTTTCATACCAAAAGAAGTAGTTTTTCTCAAATTACAGATCCATTTCCTTATTTGCTTGATGAGCATGCATGCAAAGAAATTCTGAAGTTCAGATTGTTCATTATGCCTCAGGAAACATATTTTAATAATTGATTTAAAACAGATCTCAGGGAGATTTATAGAAATGTTCATGATAAAGAGCATAGTAGCAGTGACTGTCAACTTTTATGTGTGCTTTTATCCATAGAGCATAGCCTCATGCAACAATTGTACAGGTATGCAGTATATGCATCACTGTAGAAATCAAGTCATATACTTACAAATAGTGATTATGTGTCTCTATTTCTTTTTCTCTTGCCGTTCTCACACTTTTAAAAAAAGTTAAATCAAATAAGTGGTATCTGGGTAGGTGCAATATTGTTTGCCTGTTACTTAGAGGGCCCTGTTATCAGCCCACTATTAACATGCTTTGACATCAAGGTGTGTCTGTCTGAAGAAAGTGACACTGCTCAAATTTTTACCAGAAATGTATGCGTTTTCCACAGTTACCAGAATCCATTTGAAATATAGACATGGTAGTTCTTGACTGTTAGTTACTGTTTTCTTAGCATAAGACTATTTTGTACAAGAAAAACTGTTGATAATTCAAGATCCAGCTGAAATTTACAAGTGGTGAAAATCTGATAAGAGAGATTAAAATACAAAAAGCATATTGCTACAGGGAAGCATGGACTAGCAAATTAATATCTCCAAAAGGGCTGATTGTATTCTTATTTTATAACTCTGGGAATATGGAAGCCCATCATCTATCAGCAGTGAGAAATGATTAATTGTCCATTTTTCCATTTCCAGAAATAGAAAGCTTGTAAGAATTTCAAGATTTCTGACAGCTTCCTCATGTCTGCAGTTCTTTTATACAAGGAATAGTTCAGCAGGAAACTTAATTTTTTCCTGATGTATAACTTACTCTGCTTGACTTTTTTCCGATCAAAAGATTTCTGGTATTTTAAGAACTTCTGTCCTGGCAAAGCAAGGTGATTATCTCTTTCAACAGTTAGCCAAAACTTGCATACAATTCTCTAAGCTGGACAGACTCCTAGAGAAGCTTGTGATCTTTCCAGGCTATTTATATTGTCAAACTGTATTGCCGTGTTGCTAACCAGACTTTTCCATATCCCTTCAGGTTGTAAATTTAATACAAGAATAGAGGTAGTGGGAAACCTGCCTGTCCTCTTGAATGGGGAGGGACAATTTAATGCGAGAGTGAGGGAGTTGTTTGTAAATCCCTTCTTTTTCTCTCCTTCCTCTCCCAGCCTTTCATTTCTTGGCTTAATTTATGCAAAGTGTGTGAGAAATTACATAGACCACAGCAAACAGATGTTGGAGACCTTCTGGAAAGCTTTTATCAGCATTTGTCTTATGTTTCCTGGAAGCTGGAGCAGTTGGTGAAAACATCCTTTTGGAAATTCTTTTGCAGAAGCCTTCATTTTTACTACAGCACCAGTCTCAGGTCCCACTAAAAACCACAGGACTTTATTTGTCTCTCAAGCACTCCTGTTGTACACCAATTTAAATATACTGACTGACAAGGAATAGCTTGTCATTACACTGTTGTGAAACAATATTATCTGTAGAAGGCATTGCCCCATCTTCTATAGTTTTTGAAGTTTCAGCTGTCTTCTAACACAATTAATGTTTTGCCCTAAAATCAAAGGAAGGCAGTTGCCCCTTTTTTATAACACAAATTAATTGGTGGGGTTATTTTACAAAATATAAATATTCTAAGTCTTACTTGAATAGTTACTTAACCTTTCTATCTAAGTGGGACAGTCACCTCCCTTGACTAGCTGGTGTTGCTGTGCTTGATCCATCCCAGGACATGGCTGGCTCTTTTGGATGTCAGGGCACACCACTGACTCACAGTCATCTTTCCACCAACCCAGACCCCAGATCCCTTTCTGCAGGATTGCTTTGCAGCCTCTTGTTCCCCAGCTTGTGTGTATCCCAGGTAGAGAATCCTGCATTTGCTTTTGTTAAATTTCATATGGTTGGTGACTACCCAACTCTCTAGCCTGTCTAGATCTTGTTGTAAGGACTCTCAGCACTGGAGAGAGTCTCTAGATCCTACTAATTTAGTATAATTGGCAATCTTACTTAAAATTGAGTTCTGGGAAACCCCATTGACGTCTGGCTGCCACCCTGATGTAACTGTTTACTATAACTCCTTGAGCCTGGCCTATCAGCCAATTGTTCACCCAACTTATTATAGACTTGTCTAGCAGTGTGCTGAACATCTTGTTCTGAATGAGGTTGTGGAAGACAGTATCAAAAGTTTTGCTAAGATCCAAAAAATCCTTATCTGATGGCTTCCTATGGTCAGCTAGATGGGTGACATTAAAGGAAATGAAGTTAGTTTAACTGGACTTCGCCCTCATGGACCCATGCTGGCTATGACCAGTGACCTCATTGTCTCCCAAATGTGTTTCAAAATCTCACAAGTAAGACTTCTTAATTTAACCAGGCACTGAAGTGCGACAGACAGGTCTGTAATTACCAGCATCTATCTTTCTTACCCTTTTCAAAAACTGGGGTGTCTGCTTCTGCTTTGGTGCAAGGTTTCCTCTAGGATCCAGAAGGCCAGGTCAGAATACGTGGTATTTTTAATACCAATTGAAGCGTTTTGCATGTAGAAAGAAATCTGTACTGATTCTGAAATTATGGCAGTTCTACTACAAAAACTGCAGTCCACAGTGATTTCTATCAACATATATCTTCAGATGAAAGGTTTTCAAAAACTGTTGCTTGTCTGTTAGGTGTTATTTGGTGTTGCTGCCTGTTCTTAAATTTTACTTTAGTTGTCATCACAGGTATAGATGTGAACTACATGGCTACTCTGGCTTTCACTAAACCAAGGCAGAGCCCTAGGAGGTGCCAGTGCCTGTTAATAAATCTTAGCAGCTAACACCACCCATTTGTCTCATCCTGCCATCAAAGCTCTAACAAGCCCTTCCCCTGCCTATGCCTTTAAGTGCTGTCTATTCAAAAGGCAGATGTGGCTGATGCAGTAGGAAATGTTCAGCTCAGGTTTGGGATGCCTCTGTCTACCTGGGGGTTTTCAGCAACAACTGAAAGGTTCAGAGGGTTTCAGAGAGAAATCTTCTATTGTCTAACAATGGAATTGTACCTTGGCACCCAGGAAGTATTCTTTAGCTTTGAGTCATACCATAAGCCAAAGACAAGATGTAATAGTCTCCATCTTTCCTATGATAGAGCTGCATTGGTGTGGATAATACTTATTGCAGGTCCCGTAAATGACATTTCATTGACTGCACCTGCTGACTTAACTGCTTATTTGTCCTGTCATTGCTGCAGGTGCTGCTGGAAATGTCAAGATAAACACTAACAGTGCCAGCCAACATCTCTGTCAGAGGCTTTCATGGGCTTCCTTCCTGTTTTGCCCTGTAGCACCATTGTTTCAACAGTGGGAGTTTTTTCCATCAAGGTCTTGTATTCATTCTTTCTCTCTCCAGCATGAGATGAAGAAGCTAGACATCTTTATGCCCACTTGTCAGTAAAGTCTGAGCTCATTAGTGTAAGGCAGGTGAAGAGGAGCAGCCACCATTTGGGGTCTGTCAAGGAGTCCTTAGAAACTCCCCATCCAGTGAGCAGAACTATCCTTGCCCTGAAAAGGCTACGGATTCCCACTGTCCCTGTTGCTCCTGGAGTTTAGTACAACTGGTAAAAAGCAGACTGAAAGAGCAGAAGCCACTTCTGTTTGCTTCTTGAGAGCATTCCCTCAGTCAAAATAGTAAGTAAGGCTTGCCTGCTCTTGGAAGAACAGAAACCACAAAGCCTGAAAAATTAGCCACTGAACTGCAAGTCTTGCTATGCTCTGGGCATCACTGGCCAGGAAATACACCAAGCAGGAACATACCAAAGGCTAGAGAAAAATTTCCACAATCAGAAAGCTGCTAAAGCCTCTGGTTCTCTGTGGCTAAACTCAAGAGAGGATGGATTGACAGAGTGCATGAGAATGACTTCTGAGACTGTAAGTCCAGGAGGCACTGAGCTGTAACCAGTATTCTCTGATTAACTTTTTGCTGAGTTTTAGGTGTCCTGTTGTATCAGCAGGTCTAGGCATTGCAGGGAGTACCATTTTTCGTGATGTCATGGAGGCAGGTTGTCACTGATTTATCAGGAGATCAATCTTTGCTCTGTAATCTCCAGTGGATATTCACCAAGTAGGAAGGGGTACTCCCACTTCCAGAAAGCCCTTGATCACACTGGTGAAGAATTGCCTGCCTGTGGTCTGTTACTTGCCTCTGGTATAACTTTGCCTGTTTCAAACATGGGCTTGTGCATCGTGCTGTGAATGGCTAGGGAAAGACTCTCTCTGTTACAGAGCCCTCCCTGATACAGAGAATGCTTGCATGCCTGTTTGTATTCCTTAGCCTAAGGTGTTAAAGAACACATTTGCCTTAAATTGTTGACCAAAGTATGCCAAGGGGTTACCATGTGTCTGACATCTCCAGAAGTACCTCCTGCCCACCCAGCAGCACTCCAGGTGCAGAGCACAATATTAATATCAGAATAACTTCTGTCCTGACTGTTTATCCTGGCTGGCTGCCACTGTTTAAAAGAGATCTGCACACCAGTGGAAATGTACTCTGACATAAAAGACTAAATTTCTGGTGCACAGCAGCAGACTCTCTGACCTGTCCCAAAGGATGTGGGTAGTGAAATAGGTGCAGGTTAGTGAATGTTAGAGGGTGATGTTATTTTCTTCTCAGTTGTATTTCCATAACATAAACCAGGGACAACAGGGACAAAAGTTTCATTTGCACAGTTAAAGTAACGGCTCAGGATTTTGCCTCTCTTCTGCATATTTTCTAGCTAGCTGATAGTGCTAGGCAGATAGCTAGCATTTATGTAGCACTTAATTTTATTTTTAAATTTTATTTTGCTTTGCTTTGTTTTGTTTTCTTTTAGCTTATTTTAGTTTAATTTGGTTTGTAGCTTTTTGTTTTTTTAATTTTTGTTACAATGTGAAAATATAAAAACATATTACCAGAGCTGGCATTGAGGTGTAAACTGAAGTACAGGAACAATTTTGTCTTAAAACTCAAAATGATAAGGAAAGTCAGGAAATAAAAGGATTATGAATGCAACACTAAGATTATGGAGCTGAAGTGACTGGAAGTCTGACTTCAGTGCATCTGCATGTATACAGTGGCATAAAGTGGACTTTTTACTTTTGGAAAAAGTACGAAATACATTTGGAATTACTTGAGTCATGCAGACTATGACTCACAGGTGTAAAAAAAGGTATGCACAATTTTGATCACTTTGTTTTGCGTATGCAGTGTCACCAGATGGTATTCATTGGAATAGCTTTGGTGAGGCTCATAAAAAAAAAAAAAAGCTAATTTATGTAAGCAGAGGACTTTTCCTTCTGTGTTTAGATACTGTTAACTTCTCAGTATCTGAGCCAGGTATGTATCTTTGTTTTTTATCAGTGTTTAGGTCAGCATCTTAACTGTTGACTAGAACTCCAATAACACACACATATGATGGGCACATTTGGTTGTAATTTGCAGTATTTTCAAAATATGACAAATGGAAATCTTTGTCCAAACCCCCTCAAATATCCACTTGCATGTTGAATGAATTCCCTTTTAAAGGTTAAGGCTCACAAAAACCACAAGTTTTAATTGCCCCGTTCTCTAAGCATTTTTAGGTTTTATTGATCAAGTGTGACATTTTGATAAATGCTATTCAATGGGCTATCATAACTCAAATATTTAAGCAGCATATAGAGCAGTGCTGCATTGGTATTAAATTACTGTAATGTCATGCCCTACACTAAACTACTGTCAAAGCTTTGCACTAAACACACCATACCCCAGATTACACTGCAGGTTTAAGATGTTACTATTGCATATCACAGTTTATGTCAGTTGACTTTATAACTTGAAGTTTCCAAATTCTTCTCCAAGCTGCACACTTACCTGTTTCTATCCGTCTGCAGGTATGTCATCTAATTTTAGTTTTGTCTTGCTTGGTTATGGTGATGGGTGACTAACTCTTCAGTAACATATGGTTCATATCCTCCCTTCCCTCCTCTGTCCCCTAATGTTTTCAGGATTGTGTTACACAGGAAACTATTAATATCTATGGGAGAAGAATTAGATTTACTATAAAATTGTAACACATTTTGAAGGAATAGTAGCACTGCTGGCTTATGCTAAGTAAAATCAATTTGTAATGCCTATGTGTAGAGCTTGTAAATTTTTAAAACTGGAGACATATGGACTTGCTAGTCATATTTTGAATATATTCCAAAAGCTGTGGTTACATCCAAAATGTACAGACTATTTTCCAGCAAATATGATGGAAGAACCTGAAAGCTTTTTTGGTAACTTTGGGTTTGGCACTGGAAATGCCAGATCTCTGAGTGAGGTTTTACTTTGTGTTGGGCTGAATCTCATTAAACCTCTTGCTTTTAACATGTTACTAATAAATGTCTTGTGATGGTACATGTCTGTATAGGCTTGTGGTTCACTCTGCTGGACCATCTCTTCAGGAGAGTGTACCCTAGGCATGAGACGAGGTCAGCTGCCTACCAGTGCAGTGGTGTCTGGACATCTATTCCCCTCAGGGCAACAGGAGCACCTGAGACATTTAAATATCCCTGGCACTAACAATGCCAGGCACTAACAATGACAGCCTTGGCTTCGGTGGCACCAAGAGTGGCAAATGAATAGGCAGGCTCATGCTCTCAGCTGACTGCACTCTGCAGGGGCAGTGCTGTACCCAAGGGCCAGGGCTCTTGCTGGGAAGGGCACCAAGTAGGTGGCTGCTGCTTCCTCTCTTGTGCCAGGGCACAAGAAAAAGAAGAATTTGGGAAAAAAAACAAAACAAAAAAAAAAAGGAAGAACCTTGCATAGACACCTAATTGTGGAAAAAAGTTCTTTTTCTTTTGTCATCTCCATGAGTTTTTACGATCATCTCCACACTGTAATGAACACAACCTTTGTGTAATTGTGCCTGGGCACTACAAATGCCACTATCATTCAAAAGGAATAACTGTGTTTGGATTGGAGAGTTCTAATATCCTGATACCTAATTGCATCATTTACTTTCTAGTACTTTGAAATCCAGACTTCCTTCCTGTGCAGAGTCAGCTGGAAGCTTATTCGCCATGTGACTCTCAATGTGGTTTGAAAGGAGGGAAAATACAGAAATAAAAAGGACCTGGGTTAAACCCAAGACTATTTCATTTCAGCTTCCTAACAGTGAGCATAATGCTCTCCGGGGGAAGTTGCACAATGCATCATGTTTTTTCCTGAAATTGTGCTAAGGAAGGAAAATATTCATGAATGTCTCTAAAGACCCACTTAAGTTATTCTTAGTCATTATCTAGAATGGCAAGATTTCTGGAGTGTGGGCCATATCTGTGATATGATTCAATGCTTCAGACCTGTGTAAGCTTTGTCTGCAAATTCTAGGACAGTTTTCCTATTATTAGAAAGAAATCAGAAAGAACAGGAGACACAGTTACAGGCTCCTTCACAGTTCCTGCTTGTACTGAGAGCAGGAGTACCACAAGGAGCAAAATCAAGAACCAGAGAGATGTCTCATAGCTCAGTCTGCAGACACCAAGATGAGCTGCAAAACTCTCAGCAAAGAGTAGGTAGCATCATACCTGTGCAGTTGAGAAATCAGGGCATTACCAATTACAAAGTTAAGAAGAGAAAGTGTAGGTTTGTAACTTGGCCTGTAGAGTGGAATGGTGAACATCTGGTTCTCCTTGCCACAGCGATGCTGTAGGAAACACCTGAAGAATGACAGAAGCAGCTGCAATGGATGCTACACCAGGCTCTGGACTTGTGTGTTCTGCCTCTGCAGCTCCTGTACCTGACTCTGCTCTGTTGCCAGAAAAGAAGTCTCCATTACATGCCACAGACTTTAGAAATCCAGAGCAGATGAGGAGGAGTCACATCATTGAACCTCCAGTTGTGGAAACAACTGGAATGCAGGAGAGTGAGAGAACAGAAGCACAAGAATTAAAATCTGTTTTGAACAGAAGTTCTGTAGGAGATACAAAAGAACAGATGAGCATGAATACTCTGAGTCTTTGTTTGGAAGACGATGGTGGGAGAAGTGTTCTACCTCCAGATGAATTTCGAGGTTCTTTAATGGATCGGATGCTGCACAGCAAGGTATCAGCCTTACTTGCTGTCAGTCGTGAAGATGCCCACTTTCAGATAATGGATGAGACACTTCCAGAAGGACTGGAGGACACAGACACTGACAAATCTGCAGACTCACAGTCTGACTTCAGTATCCTAAACAGCGCGTATATAATAGGAGACTCAGAAAAGGAGGGAGGTTGTGAAAAATCAAAGCTAGAGCCACAGTGCCCATCCAACATGCATAAAGCATTTGAAGGGGCTGCATCTGGAGGTGAAGAGGAGCTTCATCAAAGATGTAACGGTGGTGAATCTGAAAGCTGGAGGTCAGACCCAAGATTTCTTGCGTCAGAAAGAAGAGGAGTGTAGTCCTCTGGGACTCTTCTGCTTGGATGAAGAGTTTACCAAGACACCATCGCCAGTATCTCTGTATGAGAGAAAATACTCCCTGTCATCTCTGCTGGGATCCTGTCAGCATCTGGAGGAAATGACATCAATGATACATGACATCCCAGCAGAGTTAATGTCTAAGTGGAAAAAGAAGGGTAAGTGTCGATGCACTTCAGCAACAAGATTGTGTCCATTCTGCCACTGGGTACACTGCCATAAGTAGGAGAAAAGGTGCTCATCTGCCTTGCTGAAGTAATTTTCAGGTGTTAAAAAACAGGTGTGGTAGCAATGGAGTAGTCTGAAGTTAAATTGAGAGAATTCACAAAGCTAATTTGAAGTAATGTGTTGCCTCTGAACAAATTTGATTATTTAGAAATGTTCTGTAGGTAATGGTAATTTTTTTGAGCGCAGTGAGGTGTATTTAGCTACATGTGAGGTCATTTTTTGAAATGCAATAATAAAAATGAATCAGTAATGGTTATACAGAAGACTCTGACCAAAACAAATGGTACATAATTGAGTACTAGGATTATAACAGAACAAACTGGTCTCAAGGAGTGCTGAGATGAATGCGTTGTGTATAGGTGTGCTGCAGTTTAGCTTTTGCTTAAAACTGGCTTTACTCATAGATGATAATACACGGAGCAGGTATACAAATTAGAGATCCTACTTCATATGTGCTTATTTTCACATACAGCAAATGCTTTTGGAGACGCACTTCTGTCAGTTAATTGACTACTGTAGAGTGCTAATTAATACACTTTTGCTTCCAGATGAAGAAATATTAAATGAGGAGCCAGCCACAAAGGAATCATTAGAATGGAATTTGTAAAGCAGCAGCATAACCACTGTACTCATTTCTTTCTTTTTTTCCATTTTTTTTTTTTCCTTTTTTTTTTTTTTCCTTTTTTTTTTTCCTTTTTTTTTTTTTTCTTTTTTTCTTTAATTATTGGATTCCTCACTCTTCTTGAGACTTCTGGTCAATACTGCCATCCATTCTACTGCTGATAGAGCAGCTTTTTTTTTCTTTTTCCGAACTCTTCCAGTGAAGCCTGTTTCTACAGCCACATCACTGAAGACATGTTTTACAGTAAAACTAAAAATTTGAAATGTGGTAGTGTTCATGCCTCTCTGTTTTCAAACAGCTGATACACTTTTATCACATCAGGATGTACCCATCTAATGCTAGAGCTTTTGGTGGGAGGGGACTGTAGAAGATGAGGGTCTTTGACATCACAAAGGTTCGTTCCCCAGGTGACTAAAGTTTGGGAAGCCCTGGTTGGGATTCCACCTGAGGAACCTGGGTGTGCTGCCCTAGAGAAACAATTGGTCAGCTGGGCTGTGTCGTGCAGTCTGGACCAGTGCCGTGCTCTGTCCCTGCTTCTGGAGATTCCTCTATCATCTTCTGGCGGAGTTGTCTCTAGAGACATTTACTGAAGAATAGTGGTTATTTTTGGTTTTGCTTTCTGGCGGAGAGCATCTGCTGTAAAAGTTTGGAAGCAGGGTTGTTTTTCTTGTCAAACATGTCTGCTGAATCACCTGTGGAGTTGCCTGTGATTCCACCCCTGAAGAAGTGCATTTGTCAGCTGTGCTCCTGTGGGTATGTAAAGGAGGCTGGGGGAAGGAGTGTGAAGTAGCAGGTACTTGGCTAGCAGGCTGCACTGTTACCCACTGCTAGGCTGCACCCAAAAAAGGGTAAATGAAGGTATACTAGCTCTCTAAGCCCTTCTTCCCCTGTTGTGCTAGTTTGGAAAACAATTCCGTATAGAAAGGTGTATCCCTGAATGCAAAGTAGAGGTTATCTACTTAAATTTAGGTAATCAGAGATTGACTAATTTGAAATTGCTCAACATTGAGTTTAAAGAGGAAGTTGTTAAGCATAGAGGCCTTTTCAGATGACTAATTTGGCTCTGAAATAGACATAGAACAGGAAAAATTACATGCAGTAGGGCATGTAGTAGCACTGTGGCAGGACTCATATAGGAGACATAAAACCAGAGGCCTCTCACTGTAATTCCTGAAGGCTGGTTCCTGAATTCCATCATCGTTCACTTTTGCATTGACTCGAGCAGGCTTGACTTGGAATAGAAAGGTCTGTCTGTTCTTACTCTCCTTGTTTTGGTGCACATTACGGGGAGGTCTTTCAAGACCCAGACAGAATTCCTTTGAGCCAGGGGGGTGGGTAGGACAGTGCTGCCCAAGTGTGAGTGAAGAGAAACTGCTATTTTCCCCTGACTTGTCGACACAGGTGAGATCACTATATGTACAAAGTAGTTTCGTAAATACAGGAAAAGGGAACCCAAAGACATGTCAGTAGAGTTTCAGGTCCAGCACAAGCTGGCATATTTACCTCTGCCTCAGATTAACTTGTGCTTTTTTTTTTTTTTTGCATGTGTGTGAACTTGCTTTTTTTAGGCTGTTTTTGTTGGCTTTGCAGGCTTGTTTGACTGCAGCTATCTTAGGAGACAGAAAGAACCCTTTCTTTGTGCAGGTTGTGCTTTTGGGCTTCAGCTAGTCCAAGCCATTGCAGTCATTGCACTGGTCACTTAATCTCTATTTGGGAGTTGCCATGTGCAGCTGACTTAGGCAATGAGCTCTTCTTAATCCAGCACCTTGTGAATCACCAAGTCCTGTGCTGTTTTTTCCCCTGCAGATGTCACCAATGTCCACACCTGCTCACCAGGCCCTATGACAAGAGTGACAAACCACGCATGCTGTCAGAGTACAGGGACCAATACCCCCTTCATCCCAACACTGCTCCCAGAGACCCACTGAAGCCAAATGACTCAATCAAGATGGAGGATGTACCCATGGAAAGCATAACAACTACAAAGTATGAAAAACAGTGAAAGAGAGTGACTCACATAATGTGTGTGTGAGCCTTGTCTTGGTATTGACTTCTTCACATTTTTCATTTTGGAAAGGTTTCTCAGAAAACAGCAGAAATGTTGTCCAAAGAAACTATGGATAAGATTGGAGGAGTTGTCTTCTTTTGTCCTGGGCTTTGTGTGGCACTTTGTGGTCTGTAGCATGAATGACTGGTTTCTGAGGAAGTGTGAATATGGTAGAGCTTGCTGACTGGAAAGAGGATGTGGGTGCTTTCCTGGAGGCAGTCACTGTGGATTGCTTGGCTGTTTCTGCTTCTCAGCTGAGTTGATGCTCAGTGGGGGCGCGTGGCAGAAGTTCTCACACTGTGACTGTGAGCAATTGTCTGGCATAAGTAACTTCTGAGGCTCTTCCTTCCTGCTGGCAGAGTGATGGGCTGAGCACGTGTCTACAGAAAAGGGTGATAAAAATGAAGCATATGATCATTTAAAATGGATCGTAGAGCTTCGCTGTCCTCTCAGAGCAGCTGCTGCCTGATCTTAATGTTTACTTCCTTTGTCATCACAGGCATAGTCATGATCAACATCCCTCTGGCTTTCACTAAACCAAGGCAGAGCCCTAGGAGGTGCCAGTGCCTGTTAATAAATCTTAACAGTTAACACCACCCCTTTGTCTCATCCTGCCAGAGAAGCTCTACCAAGTCCTTCCCCTGCCTATGCCTTTAAGAGCTGTCAGTTCAAAAAGGCAGATGTGGCTGATGCAGTAGGAAATGCTCAGCTCAGGTTTGGGATGCCTCTGTCTACCTGGGGGTTTTCAGCAACAACAGAAAGGCTCAAAGGGTTTCAGAGAGAAGTGTTCATGCTCTTGTAGTCATGCCTGCTCTCTCCAGCATGAGATGAAGAAGCTAGACATCTTTATGCCTTCTTGTCAGTAAAGTCTGAGCTCATTAGTGTCAGGCAGATGAAGAGGAGCAGCCACCATTTGGGGTCTGTCAAGGAGTCCTTAGAAACTCCTCATCTGGTGAGCAGAACTATCCTTGCCCAGATAAGGCTAGAGATTCCCACAGTCCCCGTTCCTCCTGGAATTTAGAACAGCTGGTAAAAAGCAGACTGAAAGAGCAGAAGCCACTTCTGTTTGCTTCTTGAGAGCATGCCCTCAATCAAAATAGTAAGTAAGACTTGCCTGCTCTTGCAAGAGGACAAAACAGTCTGAACAGTGAGCCATCAAATGGCAGGTCTTGAGAGAAGGGTGAACCTGGCCTGCCTGAGGTTGTCCAGGGTTGCCTCAGCTTCCTCTTCAGAGTCCAGTATTCCAAATGGGAAAGGCTTGTGTCTTTCATTAATTGCTTGCATCCTATACAGACGTCCTTAGGCTGTGGAGATACTAATTAACTCATATCTTAAGTCTTAATATTTTAAATTAAGAAGTATTCATTTCCTTGTATGTCTGGGAAAAGAAAGATAATTTTTTCCTGAAGCAAGAGACATCATGACATTTCTTTTCACAGGAGAGATTATCCAGCTCATGAAGTGTTGCCAAAGGAGGCTAAACCACCTGCAGAATATGTCAAGAGTGAAAAGAGAACGGATTTAACCTCCACATATAAACAACATTATAATGCCTACTCTATCTCTCAAGTGCATCCATGCCTCCCACCTGTGAGGCCCATCCCCAAAGACAAGATGGAGACAAGAACCACTTACAAAGGTACGTGGTGCAGCTTGTTTCAGGACTCCACCAGTAGACTGATGTTTTAAGAAGATGGATCAAAGCAGCGTGCAGTTGCTCTTCCTTCCATCTGTGGAAGCCAACAAGCAGTGTAGGAAGCCCTCGGACACAAATTGTTGGAAACAGAGCCCTGCATTAATGGCAGCTTTGGGATTTCTCTGAAGTCACCTCCTTTGTGTGCCTGAGAAGCCCACAGGATTCCCAGGGCCATGGGAGCTCCTGCAAGTGGGTCCAGAAGCATCACCCTTAGGATATACTGAACATACCCTTGGTATAGTGCAGTACTTGTCTGCACATGCAGTGCATGAGGCACATCTAAAAGAAGGATAATTTGCTAGGTCTGAGCAGGGCATGAAGCAAGGGACCCTTTTGTGTGTGCCACAGAGTTAATCTGTGAATGTGCAAGAGACAGACGGGTACCATGGGCACAAACAGTTTCCACAGAAACATCCAAAGCACTCAAGCTTTACTCCAGGTAAAAGAAGTGAAGCATGCATCTAACTATGCCTTTGTTTCTCCGTCCCCATAACTTAGTGGAGTTGCTTTTTTTCGGAGCTTTGTTCCTTTGTCCTTCCAGTGCCAGGACTGAAGCACTGTCTTCTGCAGGAACTGGGACAAAAGTTTCATTTGCACAGCTACAGTAACGATGCTAGTTCTGGTAGTAAGTCGTAAGCAGAGATCAGGAATTTGCCTCTCCTCTGCACATCTTCCAGCCAGCTAATGTTGCTAGCTACTCTTCCCACACTGTATTTCAGCATCTCTGTAGCTATGGATGGGTCCGGGACGATTTTCATTCCATTTTCTGTGTAGATGCTAAGCAGTTCCAGGGGTCGGCATACTGGTATAGAATGTGTTCTACAGCAACTCCTTTATTAGGATACAACATCAACAGATATGTCTTAGAGTACATAAATAAAGATAATGTAACATATGCCTAAACTCCCCAGAGAGCTTCCGCTGAGCACTTAGGTAGGAATTCTCCTGTGTTTCAGATGACTATGTGCCGCGGAACGAACCCAGGACAGAAATAATACGACCAAATAACAGATTTTGCCCACCAGAAGAAAAGTTTAACCACAAAAGTGTTGTCCAGGATGAGTATCGCTACAGGGGGCCAGTCGCCACTGAAAGCTGCAAACCCCTGAATTTGGACCAGAAAAGCAAAGCTCCCTTTCAGGAGATGACCGATTATAAAGCGACTTACGTGCCACATCTTCTGGAGAAACGGTATGCCCATAAATATGAGGAATACAAGGCCAGTGAGGTCCCATTTGATGGCCTCACTACCCACAAAATTTCTTACAAGGGGCTGCTAGGCCAGCCAGCCAAGCCAGTAAAACCTTGCCAGAGAAAGCTCCCCGATACCCCTATTTCCTCCAGCACTGAGTTTCGGGAAAAATACCAAGCTTGGCCATATCTTCCAGTATTCACTAAAAAACCTGATGTCTATCTTCCTCCTTCGGAGAAAATGGACCTTCACACTACTAGTGAGATAGATTACAAGAACCTTAATGGCAAGCCGGCCACAATTTGTCGACCTTTTGATAAGCTTAATAAAAGTACTGGGCCACTCAATAGCTCTTCTACCATGAAGGAAGACTATAAGCCTTGGCTTTGCAAGAAACAAGAACCCATCATTCCAACTCCACAGATGACTTTTTCGGACAAACCCATGGACTGCTTGACAACCTTTCAGGCCAACTATGTGCCTCATCCATCCTCAGTTACGAGGAGCTGTAAACCTGCCTGGTTCCCACAGCAGTGCACTCCGTTAGATGGCACAACCACCTATGCTACCACCTACACCCCAAAAGGCACTGTTAGATGCCTGGCCTCCTACAAACACCCACCTGGTTACGTCTTTGAGACAACTGATGCTGATGGTCACAAACTCTTTCACGCCGTTCCCAAGAGTGAGAGCATGCAAAGTGGAGACTGAAGGAGAAAGGAAGCAGATGCAGCCTTCTCGGAAATGGATTCAAAGGGCTGGGCCTCAATGTCCTGCTAATGACGTTTATGTTTTGTCTGTAACCTTCTTTTTACCCATGCCCCTGTTTCATCTTAATCATAAATAAACTTTGTTCCTAGATACTGGCTTTTTCTGGATCATTTGCACAAAGCGAAAACATAAAATCCAGGGAAAATACATAGTTACCCTTGTCAGTATTTTTTTTGTTTGTTTTCATTTTTCTTTCATTTTTTGCCCAACTCTTGCTCTTTAATGGAGAAAGATGACATCCTCAGAGACACTAAAAGAGAAGATATCTCAGCATAACACACATAACTATTAGTGTAATAATTAGTGGTGCTCAGCTGCATGCCTGATGTACCCACGAGAAGCTGGGTGCATCCCTGCAGTGGACAGCCTTGTGCACTCCTCCTGTCCTCCTGATGCAGGCAGCAGTCCAACCTTTTCCCTGCAGTGGGGTTAAGGTAAAGCATCATCTTTCCATCCTGCACTTAATTTGTATTAAAATGGACAGTGTCACTAGAAAAACAGCATAAGAAAACATTATAAATTTGGGAGAATTGAAGTGTTTAACATGGAAAATAAAGATGGGCTACTCTGCAGTACAAAGGACTTGGTTGCTGTTTTCAGGCAGAACGAATTTATGGACCAAACATGGCACTTCTAGTGAAGGACAAGTATTTTGTGGTACCAGCATCACTTTTGCTGTGTAAGCTTAGTGGTGAAGCTGCAGCAGCTTCACCAACAGTCTGAGCAGGGGAATGTGGTCTTTAGAAATATGGTACCCAGCTTCCTCAAAAGCCATTTCTCTTGCTTACAGATGGTGTTGTTTCGAAGGAAGTGTGGAAGATGGAATCTCCTCGTGGAAGGAAGTAATGTTTAGTAATTAAATTTAGAAATGAAATTGGCTGTCAAGTTTAAAGACTTGCAGAGCTCTTTGGAGATACATAAGCAAGTGAGGCAGAAGGAGTGGCTTTGGGCTTTTTTCACTGGAACATTTCATTAGTTACTTTTTACTCTGTGTTGTTAGTTTTGTTTTTCATTTGAAAAAACTCTCCCAGTTGTACTCTATAGTGACGATGCTTTAATACTAAGGCTCTCATACAGTCTCAGCCTTACTGTCTCAGCCACGCAAAATGCATTGGATGGCTCAGTAGATGCTCTTCCAGGTTTTGTAATTGTTCTGGCAAAATAGAGGGGCTGGAGTCTGTGATTTCATGGACGTTCAGTCTTCATCAGTGATCCCTGAATGAAAGATGAGGCTGAGCAGCATATTTGCTTCATGGAGGGGGGAGATGGAGAATAAAATCTATTGTTGTGTTCATCTGTGAAGTTGAAATGGGAGCATGGAAATTGTATCTCAGTGAAAAGATAGGGGAGGGTAGCAGCAAGTATTGTAATCAGAAGAGGAGATGCTCAGACTTGGCTTTTCCCCTTATGAATCTGGATAAGTAAGATGCTGGGTTGCATGTTACTGAAACACCATTTTGTATCAAAATTTGAGAATTTTGTATCAAAATTTGATTAAAATTACTATGTATATGAGCAGGTTTTAGACTTCATTTTGATTGACCAGAGGGGAAATGTCGGGTGAGGATGATGAAAAGTACTGCAGGTAAGAATTATGATTAACCACTATGCTTTTAGTGTAAGAAATGAGTAAGATCAGTAGAAAAAGGATGTCTGATGTCTGCCTTTTCTCCGTGCTTTACAATTTAAAGTATTTTCTTTGGTTTAGTTTCCACAGATAAAATAGATAAAAGCTGAGTGTGACGGTCAATACATAACATTGTTGATAAGCATACTTACACCTTGTTCTGGGTTGATGTGGTGCTGGTTTTGGTAGTGGGGGGGTGGGGGGGCCCAGCCATGGCTCTGCAGGAGAAGCTGCTGAAAGCTCCCCAGCTCTAAAAGTTCCAGCCCCACCTCTGGCTAAAGTTGAAGCCACCAGTGACAATGGATGTACCTCTGTGATTAAAATATTCAAGAAAGGGAAACTACGGTTATAAGACCTCAGGGCAGAAGAGAGGAGGAGCAGGGCAGTACCAGGGGGGGAGAGAGATACCAGTGCTGAGAGTGATACCAGGGGTGAGAGTGATGCTGGAGTGGACATACCAAGGTTGGTGAAGAAGGAGCAGGAGAAGGGCCCTGAAGCAAGATTTCTCCCTACATCCCGTGGTGAGATGGCAGGCTGTCCCCCTGCAACACATGGAGGAGCACTGTGGAACAGTCCTTGGAGGATCACAGTTGAGCAGATGTGGACCTGCAGCTGGTGGAGGACACAGCAGGAGAGGAGGGGACTGTTCCTCGAGCAGACTACAGGGGGGGGCCACCTGTGCTGGAGCAGTTTGCTCCTGAGGGACTGTACCTTGTGGGATGGACTCACATTAGAGGGGTTTGTGAAGGACCCTCTCCAGTGGCAGGGACCCTGGGGAATAGGGGAAGACTGTGAGGAGTCCTTCCTGAGCAGGAAGGAGTGGCAGATAACAACCTGTGATGGACCCCACTCCCTGACCCCCAATGCTGCTGGCAGGTAGAGGAGGCAGAGATATTGGGAACAAAGGAATTGGTGCCTGGGAAGAAGAGAGGGCTGGGGTAAAGTATTTAAGCTCTGGGTTTTGTTTTCGCTTTTCCCCATTTTGATTTGATTAATGATAAATTAAACTGTTTTGTTTTTTTTTTTTTCCAAGATGAGTCTGTTTTGCCTGTGATTGTAACTGTTGAGTGAGACCCTCCTAGTCCTTGCCTTGACCCACAAGGTTTTAGGTGGATTTTCTTCTTGCCATTCCGAAAAGTGTGAGGAACAAATGACCGCATGGGCCTTTGTGATCATCTCGGCCCACACCACGACACACCTTTAAATTAGGGCAAAGGGAATGGTTAAATCAGTGATTCCCAAAGTGTAGTCTGCAGCTGTGCCTTAATTAGCATTAGCAGTTCTGCCATCTGTGTACATCTTCTGTGAGAAAATCTGACATTTGAAACAGTTTGAAACCTTCTGTTGTAAAATTAGATAATTCAATGAAATAAGGTTAATTCATTCAATTACTAGTTGAAATTATCAGGGAGTTGCTGACAGCTGACATTAAGATCTTATAAGGACTTCTTTGGTCCTGAAAATCTGAAAAAGCGTAAGCATTTGATCCACCTTTTATAACAAGTAGAGGTGCCATCTTATGATGGCATAATATAATAAAATTCAATTATGAATCAATGGACACCAAATAAATAGGAAGGTGATCATTAGCTTTTTTTTGGTTTCACAGGGCAACTTGCAAATAGGACCATAACTTACAATGAAAATAAGCTTCAACTGTTGTCTGTATGACAGTGGCCAGATAGGAAAAAAAATTCCCAAAAAAGGTTGGGAAAACTGCCTACAGCTTCCATGCCTGTGTGTGGGCATGCTGCACTCATGGAATAATTAAGCTGTGCTTACCTTGCCCCATAACAGGGGGCAGGAGCAGTTCTCCTGTGGGGAACTTTTCATCACAGCATTTTTCTGCTTGTTGCAGAAATGTGTTTCTTCCTTGAGGAAAATTAGGAGGGAGAACAAAACTTGAAGCTTGCTTTGGAGTTTTGAAGGCATTTTGACTTGTCTGGTAACCAGAGCCATATGCATAAACCCAGAATAATTATTCTCTTGAGAACCTAAACTGGCCTGATGTTCATTTTATATCAACACCAGTTTATATTACTTATTTTACTCCAAGTAAGGGAAATTCCCATTGCCTTCAGTACTGTTGCTTGGATGTTGTAGGTCTGCTCTTTGGCCTGCAACTCTGTGTGTGTTTATATGTGTGTAAGGTATTATTTACCTGAAGTATAGGTGTCTAAAAAGCATATGCAGACACAGCTTACTAGTGAAATTGCCAGTAAATCTGAGCAAAATCACTGTTCCTTTTTAGAAGAGAGATGTTATCATTTATTGGAAAAGGCAAACAGCAGAACCAGCTTAGTTTTCAAAACCTGATTTTCTCTGCTAAGAGAAAATGCTTTTGCTTTATTAAGTTTGTTTCTTCTTTTCCCTTCTCTCTGTAATTCTAATCATTATCAGAATTCATTCTTCATACACACTTGATGCTCCAAAGAATTGAAAGCTCCATTTGAGCAGGCAGTGGTGACCTAAAAGGAAAGAGTGAAGTAATAGGTGTTGCTTCATGCAGTAGGTTGCTGAGGGAAGCCACAAGGTATCTTTAAGCATTGCTGCATTGGAACAAAGGAGTACCTTTTCACTGGTTTCCTAGGAAATCAGATCCTAGGAACAGCAGTGGTGGCTTTATACTTTTGCAAGATCAATAGAGGCAGGACATCAGAAAACAAAGCAAGGGAAACGAAGAATTAAAACAGATCTCAAAAACATGTTGCAAAATCTTAATGGCTGGAGGCTTTTAAGAACAGTTCTCTTTCCCCAAAGCAGGTACTTTGTGTAACAGCTACATGCTGTTATCATAGTGCAGAATAAGGACAGAGTACTCCAATAGCTTTGCTACTTTGGTTTTTGTTTTTAAGATTGATAAACAACACGTCAGACAGCAGTAGATAAGTAAGTAACCTGCATTACTTGTACAAAAAGTTACATAAATACAATTTTGCTGTTTTGTCTTCTTTGTAGAGAAGGAAAACATCCTTTCATAAATATGCAGCAGTCCTTAACTGAGATGCTGCCAAGTTACAATTCACAAGACAAGATGTGTGAAATTACATCCACACTGTGCAGAGACAACACAGTGACCCCTCCAAAACTGGTCCTTCATGCTTATCCTTGCACAGTTACACATCTACTGTTTAACATGTGGTCATCTGAATATGTTTTGATATTAAACACATGAAATTACTTCCCTGTACTGCTTTTTGTTAATTACTGTACTAGAAATATCCATCACATCATCATCAGCGTCATTGTTACTATTACCATTGTTGTTAAGGAATTGTCCTTCATACCATGCATAATAATAATTTCTCAAGTTAAAAACATCATCTCTCCCCCATGTCATAGTTTATAAAGCACTCTGCGCACAGTGAAGCAGGTCCCCAGTTAAATACAGATGCTATTAAAATTAAGAGAAATACACTATTACTGTTGATTTTAGAGGAACAAAATACCGGGGATATTTAAAAAAAACAAAATAGTTTTATCTGAACAAAAAAATGTACAATTATTAATATTGCACTTTTTGTACAAGAAATCCTAATAAATACACAGAAAAGATACATTTACATACATAGAAAGACATTCTTCTTTTTTTTTCTTTTTTAAATAAAAAGTTACACTGATGTTTAGCAACACTTTCTTGAAGACCCATTTGTAGTAAAAGCATTCACTGCCAGATGTGTTTTGAAGCAACCCAGCTTAGGACAGTTTAATGTCATGAACCTAGCACTGACCCCAAACACGAACTCCCAGTTTTGCTGAAAAATGCACATCATGGTAGCTTTAACACAGCAGTCCTTGATCAACATTTCATTAACAAACCACAAGGCATGAGCCCAAATGGGGGTGACAGAAGAGTCACAGCCAAGCCTTTAATTCAGAGATGGTCTCTATCGAAAACCTCAGATATCTTGCTAAAATTTACTGATGCTCAAATCCCCTGCTTCACGCAGGGGATTTCCTCTGATTTAGGGTCCTATTCTAAGCAGAGCAGAGAGTGCCCAGGAACTAAAAGGATAAAGCACTCCTCTGGCTGAATAACCACTGCATCTAGCCAGGTGAAAAGACTCATAGCCAGCATACAAGTCATGCTGTAATATTTGAGCCTCACTTTTTAGATCATACTTTCAGAGCATTATATATGGTCTGCTATATAGCACTTATTTTGTTGTGGGAGACAGGTGGTTTGTTAAAAATTATTTGTGTTAGTCCTCTGGGGCTGATGCTGGATCCATTCTGTTTCTACTGAGTAGGAATAACCACAAGAAATCAGAACACAGATCTTTTCTACTACTTGTCCAAAAGCCTTGTCTGCCAGGAGAGCAATTTCACCTTAGCAGGACAGGAAAACCCACTTTTGTAATTTCCTTTCCAAACCCTTAGGTTAGAAAGCACCCGAACTTTGGGAACTTCTACTCTGCTCATTTCCAAATAAGTATTAGTAGGGTATTATCATGGACAATTGTGCTCTTTACAAGACAGTATTTCTACATTCATACTACATTCTGTCAACAGCAGATCATACTCTTTCTTCTTCTGCTGGATAATAACTAACATCATCATGTGACCTCTGGGCTAAGGGCAACCTTCTTATTCCCAGTTTACTCTCACAAGCACAACCTGTGAATATCTTCAGGTATTTTTTAGACTCACTCACTTTTCTCACCAATGTTCAATTTCCCCAGACACCAGAACCTCAAAGATCATGAAGATCTCCCACTGAAATAATTTGAATGCCTGGTGTGGGAAGGAGAAAGGAGTTTAGAAAGAAAAATCTAATCTTGGATGCAACAAATAACTTTATAAAACACAATCATATCTTTATATTCTCAAAGTAGTCTAGGACAAATGAAGTACTTGTATACTGCAGAGTTGAATGTTTAGTTTAGCCCCCTCCCCCTCTTTTTTTTTTAACCTACAGTACCCCATGACCCATCAGGCTGTTTGATTATTTCTTTTATATCGTCATGGGCCAATGTAATGCTAAATTCTTCCTCTGATCCACTTCCCCACCTGTCTTTTGGTGTTTCCTCAGGCATGAATACGGATTATGCAGCAGCCCCCTTTCCCTCAGGCCTGTTGCTTGTGTTGTGCAGCTCACTAACTCTTTGTGGTCTGCTCTCATGGCTGTTTTGCTGTGTTCTGTCTCCCACATTCATAAAAGGGAAAAACCTGACAAGTCCCTTTACAACAATGATTTGGTAAAAAGTTTTTTTTCTCTTTTTTTTTGGTTGTTGTTGTTATTGCTGTTGTTGTTGTTCTTGTTTTGTTTGTTTTTGTTTTCCTAAAGGGAAATAAATAAATAAAATGAAAAAAGAATTCCATTCCATTTATATTTTATGTAAAAGTCCTTGCCTCATTGAAGCACAGGCTGTGATCCCCTTGTTCCTCCATTTTCACTGCTTTTGTCTTCAGACTTTTCCACAAGTCCCACAGCAGCGTGACTTGAATGGGGTGAGCTGGCAGAGTTTGAGCTGCTTCACTTTCTCACAGTACCTTGTGGTGTCTCTGCACTCCACTGCCGAAGAGGAAACAAAATAGAGGAATGGTTATGAAGCAATAAAAGAAGGTTTTCTTACCTGAAAACATTTCAGTGGGTGGCTGAGAGGGGGACCGAGACAGCTTTGTGTTGGGAGGGGTCATTCTGAGCATAAGCTTCACTTGCTGAAAAGAATGAATGGAAACTTCAGACAGCCAAAGGCTCAAGGATGAAACATGGTGGGCAGCCTTTGCCTTCAGAGCCTGTGGAGGAGAGTTCTAAGGGTGCTCCAACACTCCATCAGTTTGTCCTCAGTCAGAATTTTAGGGGAGCTCTAGAAGTTTCCCATCGGTTGTTAAACAAAAGATGAAGTAATAAATAAATATCTGGAAACTTATTTTAACAGAGTTGCTTCAAGGTTCTTTGGCCAACCTTTTGTGCTAAAGAGATAGTGTGCCAGAGTGCTACTCCAGCTGTGGGCTTCTGTGTTGTGCTTTTCACATGTATGTTACAGAACACAGTCTGGGGTAAAAATACTAAGACACTTTTTGAACTTCCCTAGGACTTAGGTCCTGGTATCTTCCGGACAGTTTTTTAAGGCCTGCGGCCTCCTATTCTTGAACTGCAAATTAGAAAACCATACAGAATCCATGGAAGACCTTGGGTGTGCTGTTGCCTGAGGGACTCCCACTTGTCATGCTAAACAGAATAACTCCATCGCTGTCTAGATGTAGGACATTTCTAAATATAGCTGGAAGAGGCTGGAGAGACAGCAAAGATCTTCTACTTCCATGGTACCTTTAAGGTCCCTCAGCCCTTCCTCTTCCACTAGGGCCCTTCAAACTCAGCTCATGGCTTTGGACATACGGAGTCTGCTTTGTCTCTACTGAGAGGGAGTGTCAGAGCTGGCGCAGCCATGGGCAAACACAGACAGGTTCTGCTGCTGTTCTCATTTCCCAGCAACCCACTTCCAGGCTAGAGGATGGGATCTGCCCATCAAAATCAGTGCATGAAGTGGAAGCTGGGGCAAATGAAAAGAAAACAGTTTAAAATTGTGCTGCCTGGTGTTTCCCAGGCAGGCATTGCCATTGTGTGATGTCGTTTCCACAGGGGCATGTAATTTATAACTTTCATAACTGGCAGGCCCAGTTAGGGGTTTGTAGCCTGAAAGCCAGGAGGACTCTGCTTCAGGAATTCCCATCATCAAGCTATCCACTGGATTTAGACTTACTGTATTTTAACTATAGCCAGCAGTCTGTGATTCATGTTTTTCTTTCTGTCTGTACCATCAGTCATTTTACACACCATTAGCTAAGGGAAGCAACGCCAGCACTAACATCACCAACAAACCCCACTGGGAACCATTCCTCCTGGCGCGCTGAGTTCCTGGACATCGCGTTTTGCACATAGACAGCTTGGAGGTTCCCCGGGAAGCCCAGGTGCAAAGTGCAGAGCTGCATTTCTGAGAGATGGCTGTGCCTTCTCTCCCTGGCTCCGTGCCCCACTGCCTCCCCTCTTCTCAGCAACATACTGTTTTCACAGGGAGTGATGTTGCAGCGCTGCCAGTTGGCTGGCCGTGGCCTCCAGGAGCAGTGATGCTCCAGCACAGGCTTGTTGGTGCGGACGTGCACGCAATCCACGCGTCGGGACTGGAAGCCGTAGTTCCCACACGTAGCTGTGCAGACAGTCCACAGGCTGACCCTCCAGTGCACGCCACAGGCATCAGTCCAGCAGTTCTGGGTGCTCAAAGGCCTGTGGGCAAGAGGAAAGGAAGGGTGACCTGAGCTTGTGCTGCCCAGGGAGCAAGCGGGTGGCATGCAGTGGTCATGCAGGCTCCCAGGACAGCAAGCCTTGCGTTTATCAGATGTGATTTCCTTAGAACACCTTACAGGTCAGGTCTTCAACGGGTGCAAGGGAGTAACTGCAGTGCACTGAAAGGCAGTTTGTATCTTCCCTCAAGGACCAGACCCTCAGTGGGCAATATATATCTAACTGGAGTTAAATGACCATTTGAACTATTTGAGGATTTGGCTAAAATGTCCCCTTCATGAAGCACCAAACCAGAGGTGCATTGAAAAGATGCAATGAGTGAAGCGATGAGCAGTCAGACCCATCAGGGCTTTGTAACTTTTTAAAGGCTTTACAGCCAGTGGGAACAAAACTGATTTTCACAAATCCTTTTCTCTTCAATGGGAAGTCTCATACAATATGCATAGGCACACGTTGTTCCCACCTATTTCTCACACAGAAAATGAAAATATATCAGTGGGAGCCAAAGCTGTGCAGTCTTTTTTTCCCTGGTTAGAGCTTGTTTAAGTAAGAGAGGAGACTGGCAGCTTAAGAAGAGAAAGCACAGCCTTTTAGTCAGGATTTGGCATACCTAGAAGACATCCCAAATGTTGACCAACTAGGTGGGGGGTTTTTTGTTTCTGTTTTTTTTTTATTCTATGGAGCTCATAAGAACAAATACTGAAGCCTGGGCTTAAGCCTAGTGATATCAGTACCACCAAATATGATGGGTTGCACCATGACCTCTGTCAAGCAGGCAAAACCCAGAAGTTGTCTGTTAAGTCATTAGTTCGTTTGCTATCTCTAATAGGGTAGTGATTTCAGACATAAGAGATTCCTGTCTTACCTTGCTAGGGCACTGCATTGATCCAATGACACGGAAGTCCCATCTTTCGTCTGGCAAAATATCTGTCTGTGCTGTACAGCCAGGCGTGGCCCAATGCATGGCCCATTACACTGTGAACACAAAAATCACTTCAGAGAGGCTCTCCTTCTAGAAGACTGCTGGCAAAATAAAGTGCATGCTGCCATCCAGTGACTGCTGAGCTTTTGTGAACTGTCTGCAATGCTTCAAGCTTTGAAGGCTGAGCCCACAATCATATTTTGCCCAGCCTCACTCTCCTGCAGCAGCATTAAAACTGCATATCTATATCTAGTCTGTAGATCTGTAGTTTCATTACATCTCTTCATTAGTTCAGTCTTAAATGCACCTATTAATGCAAAGAAAATGCTCTCATGTCATCAGCCAAGAGCCTATGACCTAAACTGGAAATCTCAATGCATTCCATTTATTCTGTATTTTACAACTTGTACTACTGCAATCTAGGGGCAAATAGTTAATAACCAAGAATGCACTGAACTAAGAACATATTTAACTCCATTTAATAATTTAAAAGCAGTGCAGGACTGTAAACAAAAGCAGCAAGTATGACAAACGTTCAAGCTTATCAGTCACATATTTACTGTTTCACAGATTCATAGAATGGTTTGGGTTGGAATGGACCTTAAAGATCATCTAGTTGCAATCTGCCTGTGTTCGCAGGGACACTTCCCACTAGACCAGGTTGCTCAAGCCCCATCCAACCTTTTTAACTCTTCTAATCCTCTCCTTCAATTAAATCAATATTAGCTATAGGTATAAAGTATGTACTTATGTTCTTTTAAAATTACATCAACTGTTAAGAAACTGTTTTTCTAAGTATCTAGAAATTATATTCAAGAACAAACTGAGGGTTGAAGAAAAGGACTTCAGTGTGCAGGGTGGAATTTTTGCCAGGGGAAGACTGCTCACCAATCCTTCTGCCACCTCCACCCTCCTCCCCCCCGGCATCTATAGGAGATATTTCACACTGCCATCCACTGCTTCCATAATGCTCTCTTTCCTCTATTATTTTTCAGCTACTGACTGGGAGAGAGGAACAGTAAACACCATGTTTCCAGTTGCTCCCCTTCAAATGTGGGTGGAAATACTGTGATATCTATAAGCCTAAATCACTAGTTTTAAAACACTGTGGGAATCCATAATGGTGATCAAATGCCAGAAACATTAAATGAAGGAAAGGAATTCATTCTAGAGACAGGAGTAGAGATAAACCAGTACTTTCCTGGTATTCCACAGGCAGTGATAACTTGCTTTCATTTGAAAGGATAATTCCAAACTTTATTAATAAATGTAATACAATAAATCAATCACCTGTTATGAGAGAAATTTCCAAAATTACAGTCAAGAGTTAAATTGTTTTCAAGTTGTGGCCAGTAACAAGTTCCAATAGCTGAAGACAGTTTTTATTACCAAAGTTATGAAAAACTTGATGCAGCACAATGTATTGTGCCTATTACCCCAATAAAATGCAGAAAGCATGTGGTTATTAATAATAAACTATCATATTACTCTAAACTCTAATGAAATGAGAGAGAATTTGTCATTGTTTTCAAACTGACTTACATGCTCTTTTTAGAAAATGAGGCAAAATATTTAATGATAGCTTGCTATATGTGGAGACTGATAGCTATAACTCTGGGTAATTATTTTCTTAGCCTGTTGCATGGCATGAATCCTTGCTTCTATACCTTTATATTACTCATAACTTCAATTATATTTATGACTACTTTGGTTTATCAAACTGGTTTATCTTTTTAGCTTTGAACTTTTTTATTTCATCAGAAGCGATGTTAAAGTTAACCTCTAGTAAAATTTTCCTCTCTGGCATTAAACTCATTCACCCTGGAATTCTATACTCCCAAATGAATTACAGCTTGGAAAATCTTTGGGCTAAAATCTCTGATTTTCTACCCCTGTGTCTGGACTGAAGTGTACTGATCAGCCTTCACATATGGCTCATTCAGGCTGGAATGGAGAGAAAAGGGAGGAAAGCAGGTCCCAGGTTACAATTTCCATATTGACAAGTGTCTTTTCAGGAAATATAATTTCAAATTTATGGAATGAAGCTTTGAAGCATCTGGCCATTGTATGAAGCTGCAAGGAGAGAATGTGATCTGAGAAAGATCAGGAAGTAGTCTGAAAATGCTTTTAGCCCTCCACTCTGCTTTTTGTCGTGAAGAAAATTAAGAAAGCTCCCATTTTTTGGTGTTCTCAGGCAAACTCAGCAATTTTGAAAAACTGGGCAACTTTGACTTTGTACAACCCCCCCCTCCCCAAACCTATCCCAGTTAGAAGCCCTGGCTCCTGCTAGTCAAAACTGAAATACACTCAGTAGGTGGTAAGGGGATTTAAGACCTGAGAAGGCTATTTCCTAGATGTGTCAATTGTCACTATGAAGGAGAGCTGCAGAACTTTTCACTGGGGATGCAACAGGGGTATGCAGTAGAAGTCTTATTCACAAGCAGCATGCTAGAAGGTACAAAAATCCAAGAACTCAGTGCATCAAACATGGAGTGACGGAGCGGAGAAAATCAGTTGTCTTCTCAAAATCCTGCACACCATAACCTAAAGATACTTAGGTGAAAACTCACTCCTCTCATTTTCGGTTAGTTTTTTCTATCCCACACTATGAGGGTGTTCTTGGACTGCTGGCTTGTTCCTTACCTGGCCCCAGGAGGAGGCCCCCCACTCAACACAGGGCTGCCTGTTACATCTCTGTGTGTCCACAGGGCGCTTGGACACCTGGGCACAAGCCTCGTTTGACATTGGGATGGAGCTGCCTTTTGCTGTCAGGCGCTGGCACGTCACTCGCCGCATCTGGATGCCTCCCCCGCAGCTCCGGGTGCAAGGAGACCACGATGTCACCATCCAGCTGTGAGAGAAAGGTGAACAGGTCAGGGAGGAGACAAGTGCCACCATCTGCAGGATTGTGACTTGCTTCCCTTACGGTGTGATCCTGGAAGGTGACCATTCCCATATCCTCCAGATAGTAGATCCTTCCAGATCCTCCCACTGTAGTTCTGAAAACTGTTCAGAGAATGAAAGCTGAGCAAAGAGCACATTTTTCACTAAATTATCTTTCTCAAGGCTCCTCAGGCCCGGAATTATTTTTATAGCCCTTAAGGTTGGCTTTAGAGGCTTAGTAAATATTTCTAGCCCAGGCACAGGTGTTGGGAATTCCTGCTCCTACACTGCACTACAGTTCCACAGGGGCTTCAGTCACAGGCTACAGTCACAATGCTAGCTCATTAACACTGGTTAGCAGGGAAAACTACCTCCATGAAATGGCCGGAATAGCTCACAGGCTGCATTGAACTTGCTGCTGTCAGAATAGCAAAAAACCTGCCAGATTCTGTTGATGTCTGCCTCTTCTGTTATATTCCTCACAACTGGGATAACCCAAAAGACCCTGAAGACTCAGGGAAGAGTTGGATGATCAACCAGGGACAAAGAAAATCTTTCTTCTTCCCTCTTCAGCTCAGACCATGTATTCACCAGCTGAGGCTTGGAAGCCCTGTGTGCTGGGTTTAAATATCCAGTCTAAATGGTAAAACGCCTACATAATAGCGTTATAGAGAATAATAGTCCAGGTCCAAACTCTTACCAAGATGGAAAACACATTTTGTCTTTTTTAAGGATGCTTAAGTGGGAAGGAGGAAGGTCAGAACAGGAAGGAGGGGACTTGTTACAAGTTTCCTAAGGAGTTTTATGATCAAGTCATCAGTTTGCTTCATTAAGTTTTAAGATACTCAAAAGGATTTGTGTATTATTTGGAGGAAAACTGTGCCTATCATGTCCCATGTCAGCAGTGTTGTATGATCACTTTACAGAATAGGTAAAAGACATTCTCCAGTCCAATGGAGAGGCATCCACTGCTATTCCTTAGTCTTCTGTGGGTCATTAACTCCCATGGTCACAGAAACAAGCATATAAACAAACACATTCCCAGTGTGGAAAACAAAAACACTGTCACTTTTTTCACATAGTTCGGTGATATGAATCTGAAGTTTCTGCACCCCTCATAATCCTCTGTGTTTTAATCAACATTGATTTCCTAGCTTAAATCTCAGACATTTCTCAGGAGCTGAGAGAGGACTGTGGGTTGTGTTACAGTTCAGGAAAGGTATAAAAACCCCATAAACCATTCCCATGGAATTCACTGCTATCATCAAATGAAACTGCTGCTAATGAGTGTGTTTTGTATTTCATTAAGTAAGTTTTAGTTTCCTTTTCATGACCCAGCTGCTAACTCAGAAAACATTTGCCTGCAAAGAGAGGTAGGAATGAATTTTAAAAGAAAATTATTCAGAACCTTGACGCATACCCAAGAGACAACTGGAGTGGCAAATCTGGCTACTCAGTGCTCATTGGGTTGCCTCGTACCTCTCCTTGCTTCAGCTTATAGACTTTTTCATGCAAATCACAAGTCACTGTTGAATGAGAGAAATTGCACTAAATTCTCTTGAGATCCTGACTACTTTTAAGTGCTTGCACAGTGAAACAATGCATCTCCAGTGGAATGAAGGGAGAAGAGAGAATAAAAACCTAGAAAAATATGGAAAAGCACATTTACACAACTCAGCTAAGAAACCACTGAATTGCAAAAGTAGGACATTTTTAACATGGAGGACATGGTCATTTTTAACTACACTGATGCTCTGGATTTATTCTTTGTACCACCAAAGAGTGTCAAAGAGGGAAGGAGTTTTATGTGGGGAGGATGCAGCAGAGGAAGACTTAAATATAGCCATAAGTATTTCAAACTGTCTTGGCTCCTCACAATAACTGAAAGTTAGGTGATTACAGGGGCAGAGAGTTAAAATTTCAAGGAAATCACAAGCTATCGATCTCCAAAAGGAGGCAGAAGTCATTCTGACCCTTCTTCATGCCCACTTGATGTGATGGTATGTGCTTATTTGACAAAAGACACTTTAATTCTGCTCGGGGAGTTTTTTGCAGCCACAGTCTTGCTGCAAATATGTTAACGTTATTAATATGTTGATATGTTAATGTAATTAATGTTCATGCAAAACGGGAACTCAAAATAAAGCCCCCAAACATCTGCTAAGACTACCTTTTTTTCTTTTATATCGCTGGGACAAATCAGTAGAAAGTCATAGGAAACAAAAAAGATATAATCCTGTAGTTATTGGGTGATACAGGTCTCATATAAAGCTCAGAACAGGTATATTTATATCCAAGACAGGGTGAGGCTGGAATCACCCAAGATAACTCAAGCTTTGCTAATAAGAAGTATGCAATAGCCTCTCTATTACTGTGTAGTCTAATTACTGAAAGAGTAAACTCTCCTTTTACTGTGTACTATCAGTGTTTCCCACAAATGTTGCTACAAATTCTCAACTGTCTAGGTCACACACATATACATTCCCTTTTAGCCATTAATTTTCTCTGGACACACACCAGAATGTCTGCAATGGTACAGTGGTCAATGCTAAGAACTCTTAAAACACCTTTTAAAAACATAAATGACATTTTAACATGAGACAGACGAACCGTGAAGGGCAGTCTTTCCTGTTGCATGCAATGGGCTGCAGGGCTGGCTTGGGCTTCTCTTTGCAGTGGGATAAGTTGACCTCAGCCCCATCCAGTAAGCACCTCAGCTGGGGCAGCTGCGTCCCTTTGTGGCCACAGGAAGCCGAACAAGCCATTAGCTTGTCCACCGACCACTGGTATTCTGACAAAAGTGTGGAAGAGGCATGTTAACACTCAAAAACCTTCAGAAGAGAAAGAATCAGAGATGTTCTCCAGGATGAAGTATCTGGACTTCATGTCTCATGTGAAAGGGAAAAACCTTTTCCAACAAGGTACCAGACAACGAACAAAGAAGAAACAGGATTCCAGCTGCTGGAAGCTGCTGGCTGTCTTTTGTTTAACAAGACTAATTTTTTTATGCTTAGAAGGATCAAACATGGAAAGTGAATGACAGAGTAGAGCACTTAAGCCAGGTACCAGTGGCGTAGGACATTGTATCTACATTTTCAAGGGGGTGTAATTCAGTGAAGATGTGGCTAACTGCAGCTGCCAGCAGCATCTATAATTCCATGATCTTAAAACGCTGTGTTTCTCACTGGGTGCATCCTACAGATCATCCATCCTGAAGATGAATGGGGGAGTTGCAACATGTTAAAATGTTATAGCAAACTTTAAGGGACATGGAAGAAACCCACTGAGTACCAAACTTGCTGCAAAATTATGTGCTTTGGAGCAATTAAATTCTTTTCCATTCCAGCCTTGACAATTAGAGCAGTCAAACCTGCATGTTCTGTTTCAAGCCATCCACACAGCTCTGGTCTGTAGCTTTACTGCCTTCAGCTTATTTCTAGTGTAAATATAATAATTGCAACATTTTTACAAATAGAGGATTTTCAAGCAAGAAAAGACTCTGATTAATCACTTAAGCAGACAGACAGAGAGGATTCTAGCTTTATGTGTTCAAACTGTGACACCTCAGTCTCCAATTTCTGGAAATGAAAATTGTCCAACAGGCATAAGTTTAGATTGGATCAGTAAAGTGTGTTCTATGTTCAGCAGGCCAGAAATGTCAGGTGTCATTCTGGTAAAGTAAAACCTAAACCACTGTGAGGTACCTGGTAGCTCTTCAAATCTATACCCATGGCAGTAAAACAGCACAACATCTCCTTCCTGCTTTACATGACAGTCCTGGTTTCAGAGGAGAAATCCAGGCTGAGAAAGGCAGCACAGGGAAGTCCATGGCAAGAGTTTCACATGGCAGCACAACTGAAACCAGAAAGTCACCTTGTATAGCCAGGGATGTTTTTTGTGTGAGGGATCCAGCCTCATTCTGAGCAAGGCAGCTGAATTCACCATCAAGAGCATCACTGACGTTGAGTATCTGAAGAATCCGACCCGCTGCCAGGAGGCGGTGCCGCAGACTGAGAGGCTGGCCAGAGTAAAACCAGGTGACATTTGGGGTTGGATGGCCATCCACAGCACAACCTACAAAACAGGGACATGGAAGAAACTTACTGAGTACCAACCTTCCTGCAAAATTATATGCTTTGGAGCAATTAAAATTAGGAGAGAAAGTCGATTCCACTTCATTTTCTCCCCATTCTCTCATAATGAATTATAGAGATGCTGTGGTAATGAATACCTTCTCATCAGCTGAAAATAAATAAATAAATAAATAACTAGCCCACTAGTCAGTTTATGTGTTTTTTTCCTACTCTTGTGCTGAAAAACAACTAATCCAGTATCTAAGATTCTCATTCTCAAGTGAATGAATGATGTGAAAGATTTCAGCCTCATGGGTTTAAGGCTGCCTAAGTTAAAGCCAATGGAAAACGAAGAAGTATACAGGAAATGGTGACACGTTAAGTGGCTATTGCCTATTTTATTTTTTTTCCTAGCTTTCTTGCCTTTTAGGATAATTGCTGGGGTTCCCACAAGTCAGCATATAGCTGGGAAAAGTTACAGAGACATACTGTGAACACAGATTTGCTGCTTGTATTTGCACAGGTTAAATGAAGAAAGCAGAAAGGTCAGTCTGATGTTAAACACTGAAGAACTGAAATTGCCTTCAGTGTGCAAATGGTCCTAGTTCTTGCCTATTTGTCTTCAAAAAATTACTATAATGGAAAACAATATAGTCTTCCTAGTATTGAATATTTTAATTGCCTTTTATGTAATTTCTTCTTTCAAAATATATATGTAAAATAGTAGCTTAAGGAACAGCTAGTATTACATTACGGGGGGAAAAACCCCAAACTCCATTCCCTAGGTACATTCTACCAGTGAGCAACTCTAATTTATTTTTTTTTAACATTTATCCATAAAAATTTATTAATACCTATGAGACTTATATGTAGTGGGTACTCCTAATTTGTGTCTGCAGAACAAGCACCAATCACATTTCACAAGCCACATTTTCCATGTTTCTCACATGTACGGGTGCATAAACTGTAGGTTAATGTTTTATGAATATTAAGTGAGAACCAGAGTACAATGAAAAAAACCTTCCATTAATATCGCCTTCTCATCTCACAGGAATATTTTAAATACCATTTAATACAGATTACCAATACCTATCCTCTATTTCCTCCCATTCCTGTGGAAAATGACTGCTTCATCCTCCCAAAGCTCAACATCTGTCCCTGTAGTGCCTGAGAAGGAAAAACTGTAACTGTAGAAAGACTCTGGACTACTGTGCTAATGCCAAGAGAATGGAATACAAAGCTTGCATCACTCTTTCACTTGCAGATTTGAATGTCATGAAAAAAACAAATACAAAGGCTGTTAATTTTAGGATTCTGTTTTTTTAGTAGATTGACACCTTAGACCAGCAGAACTGCATGGAAAGCAGCAGTGAAATAATCTAACAAATTTTGCAAATACAAGTACAGTTTGTAATCAAAGTAAAAAAACATAGAGCATTGCTGTTAAAAATTCTTGAAATATAGATTATTCTCATGTGTTCATATTCGTCTAGCAAATAGCTCTCTAATTTACTATTGACCTCCTGATTAATGCCAGGTGATATTTTTAATATTCATTAAAGATGAAATCTGAGTGAAGACTGCTGTCCAAGATGAGGCAGCTTCTTTGAAAATAGCCTTACAGTCTGATCTCAACAAACTGAGGCTGAGGCTGAGGAGGAGATGGGGCTGAGAGGCTGAGGGAGCTGGGGTTGTTTAACCTGAAGAGGAGACTCAGGGGGGACCTTATTACTCTTGACAGCTTCCCAAAGGGAAGTTGTAGTCAGGTGGGGGTTGGGCTCTTCTCCCAGGGAACTCGTGGTGGGATGAGGGAACGGCCAGAAGCTGCACCAGGGAGGTTTATATTTGATATCAGGAAGCACTTCCTCGAGGAGAGGGTGATCAGACACTGGAATGGACTGCCCAGGAAGGTGGTGGAGTCACCATCCCTCGAGGTGTTTAAGGAGAGAAGGGCTGGATGTGGCACTTAGTGCCATGCCCTATCCAGTGTGGTGGTGGTGGTAGGTCACAGACTGGGTCGATGATCTCAGAGGTCTTTTCCAGCCTCAATAATTCTGTGTGATTCTGTGTGTTTAGCTTTCCAGCCACAGCCCTGAAGCTGCTGTGCTGTGGGAGGTAAGACGTCCTTTTCCGTTCTCCCAGCAGCTAGCAAAGCCTCATGGAGGTGCATCCTGTCTTACCTGTGGCCAAGACATGTACCAGCAGTGGTGCTGGAGATCAAGCACTTGCTTTCTTAGTCTCAGGCCTGCACTTTCAACTTTGGAAATGATTTTCTGGTTTGGACACAGGTCTGGGTAGTATAGATTGGATACAGACATACATTATAATATGCAGTTTTGATCCATAGATATTAATGTTTAGCTACATGCTTGTACCTTAAAGTTCTGATTTATACCCATGCTGTAATCACTCCTTGCAAAACAGGCAAATGTTTGTGCCGCAGTAGTTCAGAATCCTCTGAATTATCATCATCAACAACAAAAAAGCTTAATTTGAAAAAAAAAGCAAGCATTGCAAATGGTTAGGGAATCCAGGACACCATGAAGTACAATAATGTAGCACACAAAGTTCACAGAAAACTTCAGCTAGAAGGCCCATACCTCTGCCTATGCAAGTCACAGACATGTACTAGTCCAAACACAAAACTGTGAGATGAAAGATGGTTGCTGACTACTATCTGTGATGCTTGGCAGAGGAGGGAAGAAGTAATCTCACAGCATAACTATTAATTAGATTAAAACTGAAATAAAGAAAGATAATTTTTTTTTTGTGATTCCAAATATATTATACTGAACCCTGACAGAAAAGTGTGGTAGACCATATCATGTGGCTACAGGAAATCTGACAATATTTACACTCCAATCTCTACACTCAAAGCCTTAAGGTATACTTTGAAAAGAAAACCAAGAAGGATGAAATCAAGAGCAAAATGCTTAAAACAAGTGTATAGAAGCCACAGATCAATCTGAACAGAGGCAAGCTTGGTGCTGAACAACGATGGTGTAGTTCATGCTGTTTTACGGTGTTCATACTGTGTAGGTGAGATCAGACTGACAACCAGAGATACTCCCCCAGCTTCCTGTAATACTATGATTTCCTCTTCTTAGGTGACTGAAATGAGAAACACATGTAAAAGCTAAAACAGTTAATTTAACGCTGTCCTTTATCTAACATAAGGAAGGAATACATCATTTGACAAGATGTATTCAAATTTTTAAGATGCGATCAAATCAAAAGAAGGTAGGATCATGTCTGAAAGTCACATGTATATAAAATCTATTTTGCTGTAGTGACAAAACTGAAAGACAGGTCTTTGTCATTTGTCTTATGGGGAAAGATATTTCAATATAAATTCAAAAAGATGCAACTCAGGGCATTATACAAATTACTGCTTTGTGCTTCCATACACTGAATGAAAGAAAACATAAAATGTGATGTAATGTGACCCTGAAAATACAAAGAGGAAAGAATTTGTGTCAATAAATGTAGAGATAACCTTTATTTTTAATAGTTTAAATGAAGTCAAATGTACATGAATTTATGCTAGCCAAGGAAAGTTATGTGTTTAGGAATTACCAAAATAGACCAATGCCACTGATGACAGTAGCATTTAAAAATAGTATTTCAAACAACTGTTTATGGCTCCAAAAAATAATTTGAAACATACTATGCTAAATATACAACACGCTTTTTAAATAGTTCTCAAAACACCTAAACTGGTTACCCAGTGCCACACATGTTGCTGTTATCGTAAATTTACACCTTATTCAACAGAAAGTGAATTCCCACTCCCTGCTCCACAGAAGCTGTAAAATATGTTCCCATATATGTACACAGCCAAATGGTGGGCCCACTAAAGAAGCAAGGGAATTTTCAAGATCTGCCAGTAACACTGTTTTCTAAAAATTACTCTGGCAACAGGAAACCTACAGAGCAAGAATTTTGTATGAAAAAAGACTGGGCTGAAACCAATCACCAAAGGCAAATCATGAATAAAAAGCCTTTGAGAAAGGATACAGCATGTTGAAATGACCTCCTGAGCTAGGAGGTATACTCACTGCATGACAAAGGTGGAAAAGGTATAAAAGGTATAAAAGTTATAAACTTCACCACCACTGCTACAGCTCCAGGTAAACCGTACAAGTACATTTAGGGGAGGGAAATGACCACTGATACTATTTTATGTGACAACATTTTGGACCACTGCTATAGATCACTGGTTCTTATATTAATTCATTCATGGCACCAAGCAGCAGGCAGGATAAAACCTGAAAGCAGCAGATTTCCTTGAAGCCCTTGCTCTTTTGATTCTGCTTGCATAGCTTGGTAGTGGTAGGACTAATGTCTGATTGCCTGTAAAACAAACACTGTACCAGTGTGGTCAAAAATGTTCTACTAAGCTGTGGTATCATTATATACTGTACACACTGAAATGGACAGAGGATGCATATGCCACATATTTCAATGAAATGCTATGATGTAGTTTTATGTAGAAGGAAAATGGTGCAGTACTCTATGAACTTCATACAATATTGAGAACAGTCGGATTGGTGAATTAATTTTAATGATAATGGCATACACTTGATACTATTTTAATGCTCATTGTTACAGAAATATCACCTAAATAGGAATTCTTGTAAATAGTATAGCAAGCCACAATTTTCACTGAGGCAAAAGTTGAAAAGAATAGGAAACACAATTAAAAGGACAGAGTATCCCACTAATGCACTTGATGCTTTATCTTCACCACACTAGGATTATTAGTATAAAATAAAGTTGCTTTAGCTCAATAATTACTTTTCAAAAATAATGTCCAATTTATTACAGAGACCGAGGAGGTAAAAAATTGTATCATGCAAAAAAACTTCTCATATAGTAATGATTTTATCTGACTCATACTGCACAACTTCTGCAGCTGTCTTTTCCTTAGGGGAGCACAGACACTGTTCTAATCATAAATATTTATGAGTTTTCTCTGCTGGCTCTGTGTAGTTTGCAAATTATTTTGTATTACTGCTTTCAATTTCAATCCTGTGGTAATTCCCCAAACCTAGGAAAATTTAGAGCAGGCTCATTGTAGAGAGAGGAAGGTGAAAAGGGAGTAAAGAAAGACTTGTGTTTTAAGAAGAAAACTCTTCCTTTTGAGAACACCAAAGATCACAAGAGATATGTACTGGTGAGATCAGTTCTCTTCATCTGTGTTCAATTACTGTTTTTCACATGGATTTTAAACAAGTACTAGTCCTCTATTTATGGAAGTTATGGCTCAGAAGCAAGATACAGGTAATTGCAGCACTATTTTCTATGTCTCTGATGAAAAATTTTGATCCTAATCATGGCATGCCATACCCATATGATCTGTTTCTTGTCCTAAATTAGTCAGTGGCACAGAATTTGCCTCACTACCATTCATCCCAGAACATAAAAAACATTTCATATTAATTTTTATGTTAAGTGCCACATCTAGGTAACTCTAAATTCTTCAAGTAGACAAATATTAGCCACAGATTTCAAGTGAAAAAGAAATAAAGACTGAAAACCCTCTGGAACTTCATATCTTTGCTATAATGTAGTTGGACATTTCGGAGTAAGTAATGTATTCATATTCAAAAAGCTGGCCATCGAAAGCAAGGTGGCTGCTATAACTGTATTTTTTTGTCATTCTGATCTCTGGGTCCTTTTCTGGGCATCTAAGATAGTCTGCTAGAAAATGAGGGGGCTACACTATTGGCAGTAAAAGAAAAATGAGAAGAATACAGGTTTTGGTAAGGTGAATCCTTTGCATCTTCTACGTGAAAGGTTTTTGTTATTAGTGTTTTAAAAACAGCTTAATTGCTTAACAGCGTAGGTATTTGCAGAACTGGAGTTTGCCTTAATCTTCTGAAGCAGCCATGAAATTGGCAGCTTAGTTTTTCTAGCTCTGTGGTTATTGGGGATAATGTATAAAACCAGAAAGAAATCTGTTTTATAGGACTGTATTTGCAGTACTGGCAGTTAGTAAAATCATGCCCTGATTCATGAGGTGAGTAGATCTGATGTGGAAGTCAACAGGGAGAACTTAATAAATATGGAACACCAGTATTTCCTTTTTTTACAATTAAATATATTTTTCTGGTCATTAAAAACCACACTTTGTCATCTAGCTTTAAAATTATTTTTGGTATCTCCTATATAAATGGACTCTTTTTGATAAATACAAAAAATTGGACAGAAGTCCTATAATGGGTATGACCACAGGTTCCCTGTGAACAAACTGAAGGATATGTAGTTAGAGAGACAAAAGAGGACATGAACCAAATTACAACTACTTGCTTGTCACATCTTCAGATTCCCTAGGATAAGCTTTATGCTCCAAGATTTGCATATAATAAAAGCATAAAAATGGAATAAAGATGAAAACTTTTCATAATTATGGCATTTCCTCTTTTGATAAAAAAAAATCTGCTATTTTTTTTCGAAAATTTGTACATTTTTTCATACAGTGGCTCTTAAATAGTTGCATACATACTGCAACTATGCACAACAGACAGACTAGCAAACATTATCTCAATATTTAATTTTTCTTGGACATCTTCTCTTTCTAATGGCATTGCTTGAGTCTTTCACTGTGACAAGTAAGAGCTAGATTTTCTGTTCGTTTCAATTCCTGGCTATCTTAATTCTTTATGCTCCCATTTCTCCCATTCTGAAATTCATGAGCTTATTCTGCATTCCATTCCCTTCTCTGCCTCATAAATACAGTCCAAACCCCTATTTAGTTGTATACAATGTACAATGCAGCAGTCTCCCTTCCTTCAATAAACATATTCTCAAGTGCATACTGTATTTTCAAAAGTCATCACACATGATGAAGAATTCTCAAAAAAACAGGTGGGACAAGAACCTGAAGCTCTGGGGAAAAGTTCATCAAATGTTTTTCACAGACATTTTCTGTTCAGCTCAAAGAACTCATGTGTAACAAAATATTTAAACAAAGCAACTGTTGCCAAGAATCACTGTGCTCTTACAAGCACTCAAAGCACATTGTCCTTCAACCTTTTTTTCTTTTACTGTCATGTTTTATAGGTACTCCTGTATTTCTATATTCCCAGAAGTATACATGTGTGACCTACCTTCCAGTATTCCTGCAAGAATCCTTACTTAATTATAATTTATGTATATAAGGCAAAGTGTTTAAAATTTCAGATTACACTATGCCACAATAAATGCAGTATTCTTCCCTGCTAAGATAAGGAGGTGTTTTAATATATATTGTATCTTTTGACAAGTCTGCTGAGGTTTTTAGTAAGGTCAAAAGAAATTTGAAAAATTGCAGTGAATTCCCCCCCTTATTCCCAGACTTTCTCACTGAAATGTCTTCTAATACAGGAAACAAAAAGTCTGAGACAAAAGTGAAAACAAGTACTCTTGATAAGGGCAAAGACTTTTCTGCAAGAGTGCTATAAGTCAGGAACACTGAGTCTTACAACTTGAGTTTTGCCAAAACTAACATTTACAAAGCTCAAGACCCATGTAAATGTGATAGACAAAGAAAGTACTTAAGACAAAAGAATTCATGACATTCTTTTAATTCAAAAAGTAATCAGGTCTTATAGAAGTCAAAATGTTGTTGAAAACCAGAAGTTTTTATGAGGTGACAAACAAAGGAGTTTCTTTATGAGGAAAAGGGTAGTATTTCTTATAATACTTTCACTATGAACATTCAGGAAAACCATATTCAATATTAAAAAGGTATCGAAAAAATAGAAACTTTAGTAAGATTAGCTCTAATGTGAAAGCTCCCCAAAGTAATATAAATTGGTGTAACTTTATGAATTTACTATGAGTTCTATGTTTTGTGATATACAGTTATCTTGCATGCCTGTGATTAACCATGGATATTAGGAAGTGTATGACAGTCTGCTGCTCATCAGTCACGATCAGTTTGTTCTAATGTAAAACCTAGAAATATCCCCAAGCTCATGGGTGCTCCAGCTTTTGCTTTGAGGGAAGTCTTGTCCTTCAAATGCATGACCTGCAGACAACACAGAGGTGTTTATACAACCTGAAAGCAAATTATGAGGGCTGGGGAGAACTGTAATACTCTACACATACTTCCAGCAGGACAGGCATCAGCTTGTGTAAGCCATGATGTAAAATAAATCATAGTCTCTAAGTGGATGATGAGTTGGTCCTAGAAAGCTATCTGAAATCCCAAACTTTATAAGTAAAATTAAGAAGTGCACAAGACAAAAATGTTCTTTTAAGGTCATGGAAAATGGTATTTTACTCCAGAGGGTTGCTGACTCCATTGGGCAGTTCATAGGTCTTTAACTTAGCTATCTACTTGGATAGTGAAGGGACACAAATGACTGCTGAATGACCCTTAGCAATGAGATAGAATGCCTCCAAATCCAATATTCATGTTAATGCCCGGACCTTCCACTTCTGCAGCCTGCCCAAAATTTATGTAGAAGAAGGCCATGAAAGCTGACTCTAGAGTGCAAGTTTGTAATTTCAAATGGTTGAAATGATGGTGGAAACATCAAGATTCCACTTTGCAAAAGAAAGTGCATAGTAGGTATGATATTATGAAGGCTCCAGCCCTTTTCTTTCAATTCAACTTGTTGATCATTGTTAAATTTTAAACACTGGTTAATTTCCAAATAAGTTCTCATTCATGGAATCATAGAACCATTAAGGTTGGAAAAGACCTCTAAGATCACCAGGTCTGTCAAACCAGCACCACCAACTGACTAAACTATGGCCTCAACTGCTATGTCCACAAGCTTTTGGAACACCTCCAGGAATGGTGACCCCACTGCCAGCCGGGGCAGCCTGTTCTAGTGCCTGACCACTCTTTACATACAGAAATTTTTAACGAATATAAAATCTGAAACTCCCCTGGAGCAACTTCAGGCCATTTTCTCTTGTTCTAATGCCTGTTTTTACATAGAAGAGACCAATGCACACCTCACTACAGCCTCCATATGGGTAGTTGTAGAGAGCAGTAAGGTCAACTCTCAGCCTCGTCTTTGCTAGACTAAACAATTTCGGTTCCCTCAGCTGCTTCTCCGAGGACTTGTGCTCCAGACCCTTCAGCAGCTTTGATGCCCTTGTTGGGACAGGCTCTAGCACCTCAGTGTCCCTGGTGTAGTGAGGGGCCCCAAACTGAACACAGTATTTGGGGTTTTTTTTGGTTTTTTTTTTTTGCTTGCTTGGTTTGAGTTTGGGTTTGTTTTATTTTTTTCAAGGCACAAAACCAATGTTTAGTACAATTTTAATTTTCATTTTTCTTTTAAGAGAAATGGCAAACCTATACTTTAATTTATCCAGGTCTATTTTCCACTTTTGCCATCTTTCATCTCCCTTAGAATAGAAAGTTTCCCTTAAGTTTATTTATCACGCCTTCACACTTCATTCTGTTCCTTTGTCCATGTCCTGTTTTCTTTCTCTACTCAACAAATCCTCATATCCTTTGAATAGATACCAGATCTAATCCAATGCCTTCTGAGACTCAAGAGACACTGGTGCCTTCCAGCAGTATCACAGACAATGGAATCTATACATAGTGTTTTATATACCTAAAATACCTATAATATACCTCCAGGGCACATAGAGGAAATACCCAAACATATTAACTAATAAAAGACCTCGAAGGAATGAAGTACATTGGCTGGGTGGAAGAATAGAACAGAGAGACAGACATGGGTCATAATTGTTTCCAAATTGGTGTTTGCAGGTGATGCTTGGAAATGTCTGCAGATTTGCTTTCTCCTGTGGCAATATTTCGAGTAAAGCTGATTATGAAGGCAACACAGTAGTCTAAGGTAAACTTAACCATTCCACTGAAAGACTATGAGGAGACAAAGTATAGTCTTTGATTGTAATCCATACTCATATTAGTGTACATAGTAAATTAGAGGTAGATAAAAGGAAATAATATGAGATATGAGTCTTTTTTTGGGTGGTTGGTTTTTTTTTTCAGTAATAAAAAATGAATCTAAATTCTCTGATAAATCTACAGACACAGACAACATAACATACATCGAAGCTGAAAGCTGAATGCTTTGTGTGTTTGTTTTAGTTATACAACTTGATGCAGCACATTAGACTGCACCTTTTTGACTGGAGAGCCTTATTCCATATTGATCTTCATTAGAAAAAAAATTTCACAGGAGGTTTCCCTCGGTATTAATAATACAGGTTTCAAGCTCAGGTCAGTAAAACTTCAGCGAAGTTGAGGGAATTATCTCAGGAATGAAACTGGGTTGCTATTTTGCTATTAATATTCATAGAGTTTCCTTGCCCCTGAGGTGGGATTGCAGGGTAAATGGCAATATGGCCAAGTGAAATTAAGTTAGAGGTGGCTACATACAGGCAGAGCTGAAGTCCCTTTGTGGTTCAATTACTAGTTTTGAACAATAAAATATTTCCACAATTACTAAAGACCTCTTTTTGGAAACCTGAGAAGAAATGGATGAAACAGGAACGTGACCCAGTCTTACAACAGTGAGTACTAACTACTAATAACACTATACACAAAAAGACTTATTCAATACTAATAAATACCTTGAGATATTTCCCCTACCATGGACCTGGGCAGGTTTTTTGCAAGCAGAAAAGTAATCCAGAGCTGCATGCTCCAGAGACATTGCAAATGTGTGCAGATTTCAGCACTGAGGAAAAGTTAACCATATCAAACTAAAAGCACAAACAGAAAGCCTCCACTGTGAAAATAAAATCTTAAAATTGCTACTAAATGTAAGCAAATGTTTTTGAAGGTATTAACAAGATAATCACAGAAGCTTTTTGTTCATCTAAGCCTGATAGCTGGTAGAGTCTAAAGTACAGCCTAAGGAATGAAATTTAAAAAATCTTATCCTAAACTTCAGAAGAGCATGAGATTCTATTTGCAAGCCAATCATGCCCACAGATCTGAAAGGAGTTTACAGCATATAACGGAACTTACAGCGTAAAGAGAAAGAAGTTATATGGAAGACAAAAAAGGATGAAAGGAAGAAAAAACATTTCATTGGGCATTACTTTCATATATGGGTTTGTGCAGTTGATATATGACCTTAGTTGTGTGATAAAACAAAAATGAATAAAATGAGCAGAATGAAACAGAGTGCTTGCAAGAGGAAAACTTGGCTAGAGGCACAGGAAAATTCAAGAAGAGATTCTGAAGAAGAAAATACAACACAAAGAGTAGACTTATTGAAAGATTAGTACCCAAATGCAGAAAAAAAAAGAACTACAATAATTTCTTCAACTGGCACACCCATTTGCCATGTCTTGCATTGAAAGACTGACAGCCTCTCAGAGCAGTATTTGCTTCTTACAGGTTGTTATGAAGAGCACAGTATAGTCCTTATTCTACATCCAGCTTTGTGGCACGACACTAATAAAAGGAACTCTGTTTTTCAAATAAGTTCCTGAGCTCTGAGAACAAATTTGGCAATGATTATGACTGTTAGTTTGCTGTCTTTTGTCCTAGTGCTTCACAGCTGGCTAACTGGATACATAACTGTAATCTAAAATCTAAACTCTTTTTAATCTAAAAAAGTCATAAAGCTCTTGACTTACCTATGAGAGCAGAAGTCCCTGGACTGACAGTCATTTTTGTTCCCAAAGGAGAGGTCAGCACAGAACGAGTGCTGGTCCCAACACTGGAAAGCACTTCTGTCAAGTCTTCTAGGTAAGGAAGAGGTCGTGGAGGCTCTGGTAACAGATTGAGAGACTGAAGTTATGAGCAACACCATAGCAGAAAACATCTTAGGGACACAAAATGCCCACCACCAGCTGTTGGTGCATTAGCTGTCGTGTTGTAATATTGATATTTCAGAGTGGCTGGCTAAGGAGCTCTGGGAAACTACTAAAGGTGTGCTTTGCCTTAGGTTAGTTAAGGCACTAGAGAAATTATTAGAGAAATTATTAGAGAAAGTATTACAATAACATCTAGTTCAGAAAACAGAAGTAATTCTGTCTGAAGGTTACCATGATATACTGGTTCACCATTTTCATATGTGGTACATGGTATCAGGAGATGCAGTGGCTTGGATAAAGCAGCATATTTATTGGGCACAGAAGCCAAATCAAGTATCAGTGATCAAGTCCTGATTAAATATCTTTATAACCCTGCCAAATCCCTCAGAGCTTAGAGATCAAGAGAATCAGTCTATGCTGTGACATGCAGCATTTTGTTCTTTACTAACCAAAAGGATACTTTAAAAATCAATTCTGTTGGCTATTACTCCTAATTCTGTTTGTCATAGAAACAGCAGAATATTTGATTCAAGTGAATGGTGACTTTATCCCCTTCCAATTAGATCACAGCATACACTATGCAAGTTTTCTATGACTGATCACATTCAGCACCAGTATTACAAGCTGTGGACGTTTGAACTGTTTCTTTCCATCAAGGTGCTAAAAATACAATTTGCCTGCAAACAAAAACAGCTTGCATAACTCATGGTAACTTTCCATCTCTAAAAATGATGTAATTTATAAAGATCAGACAAGGATTTAAAGTGGGAGAAAGGATGATGTGGGAGATTTATTTACAGTCTGTAACCCAGATGATTTTTTTATTTTCATTTTTTTTTAGACTGTGTTTCCAGAGTCCGGCTCAATTCACAGGCAAATCACGGGAACCATCATAAAGTGGCTTTAGTGTTGTCTGTGAAAAATGAGAAATCTCACTTTAAAACTTCCTCTGGAAGCTACATCATCCATCAGCCCTTCTACTGCTTGCTCAAGTCATGAAAGATGAGAGCTGTAATGGATGCTTTGATGGCATTGCACTTATAAAAAGGGCTAGGTTTCAAAATTTGACACTTCATTATTGAATGTACAGAAGCATTTGCAAAGCCTGGCTAGATCATTCATCTGCCAGGTTAGAGAAATAACAGAAGATGAGTTCCTGGAAAAGAAAACCCCTCACAACACATCAAATTACAGCCAGGTAACACTTCCATACATATTTCACAGCTGACATTTTCTTTTCAAATCACCCAGATCGGCTTTCTGTCTGTTGTTTGGAAACCCAAGAAAAAGTAAAGCTCACCCTTCACTGAACTTGGGAAGTGCTTTTTAGAAGCACAGTGGGTTTATGGACCTGTTAGGTGTGAAAGAGGTCAGTATCACACAACCACACATGGAAAGGCTGCTCAGCAGAGGCAGAGCACCCAGGGAAAAAGGGCCATCATTCTTCTTTCAAGAGAGCCACTTAAAGATATGGTTAATAACTTTTTTTTTTTTTTTTTTTTCTTAATGTAGTAAGTCTAAAAGAGTAAAATTTAGTATCTGAGGACTGGAAGATGTAGTCCCTGTGCTTAGCCACTTTCTCCTTACCCACCTGCCTTTTACCGCACATTGTTTGAGGTAATGCTGCCCAGAGAACAAAAGAAACCGATTAGTTTTATAGAACACAGCTGCCTGTATGTCAATTCTTTTGATTGGTTCTGCAGGCTAGATCTGCCAGCAGCCACATCATTATTGCTGCAAATGCAAAATACCCTGGACTTACCAAGAACCAACAGCTGGGAGGTTTCAGTTACCTCCCCACGAAGATTGGCTGCCTTGCAGGAGTACAAACCCTGATCTGACAGAGAAACATTTGTAATTAGCAGCAACCCATCAGGCAGATGGTGAGCAGAGGACAGCTTAACCTTGTTCTTAAACCAAGTAACTTCTGCTTCAGGAACACCTGGAAAAACATTGATGAAACATAATACAAGTAAGATAAAGTGGTTGGTAAACAGTGTTATGGTTACTACAGATAAAATTGTTAAGATAGAACAATTAGAACAAGATTTTAGTATGACTTCTGTGTGACATCTTTTTTCCATTCAGAAGTGTTTAGTCAACTCTTTCACGCTGCCTTCCTCTATATCTCTTACATCCCTCTGAGATAGGGCAGAAGAGTTAAAACCGAATTGAAGTCTTCCCTCTCAGTGTCCTAGGATTGTACATGTGAGCTCTGACTCATCAGCCTTAAAAGGAAGCCTTTGTTGGATCAAATCAAGGGCTAATCTAGCCTAGTACCCTGTCTCTGGAAGAAACTACAAGCTGGTACTTCTGCCAGACTCCCACTAGTTTCATCTCAGAAATGAGTAGTTCCTATGATGTTAGGAGCCCTCCATGAGCTTCTGTTAATTCACATGATTTTCCTTTTTGAGATTATGCAAACAATTAGCATTTGTATCTGCAGAAAAGCAGTTTACCTGGTCTCACCAGGAGTCTTGATTATTACCAATTCATAACCCAATGTAGGAAGAATGTCTTCCTTCTGTGTGCTTGGATCTAAGGTCCAGTTTTCTCTGTTGGGTGTGTTGTAAAAATTTGTTCTTAATTGTTGCTTGCAAGACATTTGGTCTTGCACTCAATAGTATCTTTGTGGCATAAGGATTTCTATCTCAATTTAAATGCACACCAGATCAGGTAAATAAGTGTTCCTGACTACTACACAACTGGTTTATGCAAAATGGCATTGGAATTCTCAGTAGATAGGACAGACCTAGGGAGCTATTCCTGTGAAGAAATTACATTTCCTGGACCCATGGCTGTAAGGAGTAGCACATCACTAACCCTGTTAACTGCTGGAGTGCATGCTCTCCCATTTGGGGCATTCTCTCTAGCTGGGAGGCAGTTAATCTCTTTCACATGAACAGGAAGTTTTCTTTTGTCTTCTGTGGATTAAAAGCAACAGTACAGGCTGTTGTTCTTAAGTATCTTCTGTGCACCTAAATGCTTCCCTGCTTTATGTCACAGCAACATATTCCTCTGCCTTTTGGCAGTACCTATCTGATTAAGCCTCCACATCAAAAACCAAAACCCAGTCTGCCAGTTAGGTGACCCTGACTCCAGAAATACCTCACATAGGCTGTGATCACTGAGTGTGATCAACCATTTGTCTGTGTTTGTAATGCCTGGCTGATTACAGATGCCTTGACAAGCATGGTGCAGGTGGAAGTGGGAAAGAGAGATTTCCCCTATTCTTCCACATCAAAGCATTGTAGAATTTTTTTTCTGCCTCTTCCAGAGTCACCTAGTGATTTTGCCAAGACATCTGGAATGAGTATGACAGCCAGGAAGGAAAGCTGAATCATTTTAAGGGCAGAGGGTCTCATCCACGTTCAGGAAAAAGCAGGAAGCAGTCTGTAAAAGACTACAGTGTTTTTCCCACCTTCGCCTGAGGCTGAATAGCAATGCTAATCTGGATCCTTCATGACATACAAGATCTAATCATTCTTATCTATAATGAAGGCTCACTTTTATTTCTGCTGCTACATCTCATCTTTTTTAAAAACATAGGCTGTTGGCCTGTTCCCCCCTGCTGGTATAGGACCAGCACACAGATCTCCATCTGGCTGCTGCTCTTTGACCTGTGTTGGCATTGGTGGACCAAACACCACTTAAAACCTCCCTCTGATTTTTCAAGGGCAACCAGGCAGAGTCCTCAGGGGATTTCAGACAGCTGCTGGATAGCAAACAACCCCAGTCCTTGAGGTTATTCAAGCCTGTGTGCTTATAGTGTTTCTGATATGGAGAAAGAAGTTTGGGGCTTGAATTCTGGAGAGCAGAGGAGAGAAAATGGAGACTCTTTCAGCTTTCTAGTCCCTGGGGTGGAAAAACTGACATCACAGAACTTGTCCTCCCAGTGCTACACTAGTGAAGGGATGATCCACTCTTGTGCAGTCTCTAAACTGTTTGAAGTGCACAAATTTTCCCATTATGGCAAACTTAGACATGGAAATACCAAGGAATGTACTTCAGAAATAAACAATCACAACATAATAAAATTATCAAGCTTTCTCCAGTTCCAGCTAGATCTCATATTTGCTTTGAAAACTAAAAGTAGGTAGAGCTTTCAAGTTTTTATTGAAAAGAAAAGAAAGGTAAATGCAAATAGTGGGAGAAAAGGAAGTCGGAGGAGTGCTGAGAAGGTTAAAAAAGAGAAAGTGACAAGAAGGACTTCATATGATCCCAGTCCTCAAGACTGGGGAGTAAAATAAAATAAATAAATACAGAGAGACAGAGAAAATTAATTTACTTCTTGCAGACAGACAGTCAGTCTTAGTCCAGAAAGGCAGATTCCTCTTGCACACACTTCACTAGCAGAAAAAGCAACAAGGGTTAAAGGTAAGGCCTCTTACTGTTAAAGTATTACTGTTGAGTCTAGAAAAGGTGCAGGAAATGTCCAGCAGCTCTCAAAAAAAATTTTTTTGGACTGCTACTCTGCTGTGTGTGTCCTTCCTCTGTATTTAATGCTAAATTTCAACACTAACAGATTATTTGAAGCCAACTTGCACATCTGTTCCTGCAGCTGTTTTAAGGAAGACAAGCAGCGTATGGATATGAGCAGCAGCTTCATTTTCTCTTCTGCTTCCACCTTTAGCAACACTTAAAAGCCTCAAGGCACGAACAGCCTTGAGAAAACACATCATTGTGCAGCGTTGCCACAAGGGGTAGCAAGAGCATTGCTTGTTGAGTAACAGGGGGCTGAGTATATTCACCGCGCAGAAGTAATCGCGGGAAGTCTGAGCGGTGCCAGCTGGCAGCAAAAGTTACTTTGTTGGACAGGCAAGACTTGAGGAGGTTAATAGTTAACCCAAGTCTATTTTTCTTCAGCTTTCCCCTCCATTACCGAGCATTTTTCCAGTATAATCTCGTGGATCCATGCGGAACTGTGCATAGCAGTCAAGATAATTCTGCTAAACCAGGAGGTCTGGGGGAAAGGAAGCATACCAATACAAGGATCTAGCTGTGATGACTTGTTTACAGTGCCACAATATTCTTGAAATAGTAAGTTGCATGTCAGAATCTGGTGGGTCAGACAAATATGGCTCATAGAGAAAGGTAAGAACCAGAAAAATACAACCTGACGCATTATAGATGAAAGAGTTGAAAAAGCTGCAAGATGAAACATGAGAGTCAGAAGGATATATAAAGCAAGATGGAATTATCTTTAAGCCACTCTTCCAAATCTATTCTGACTCAGTGGTGACTAATAGCATATGACTTTTCAGGCACATGCCTTCTTTTAGATAGATGAAGGATACCATGGAGAAACACTTAAGAACTGTGTTCCCCTCCTGTAGTTTTCTGGTGCCATTAAAAAAAAAAAATCCTGTATCAATTTTCTTAAGACACCATATTTTTCTTCTTGGTATCAATAAAAGAAAGACAATTCCTATGTTAAGAACTAAGAAAGCAGTGAAGTTTGCCTGGGTCCTAGGAAAAGCTTGCAGTTTCACTCAGATGCATTTGGAGACACCATTTCAGTGAAACACCCCTCAGAAATTTATAGCCAAATAAATTGCATGGGAGACCATGGAATTTCTCACCTGCGACCTGGCAGCTAATGGTAACATTTGCTTTCTGGATTGTTTTCACTGTGCTCCCAATATCAACAGTGACAGCAGGTGATTCAGTGTTGATCACAGTAGCTCTTGATGCCTTTATCAGTGGCTTTCCTGTATAAAAGAAGAACCACAGTTTATCAGACCAAGCACACTGGACTCACATGGGACAGATGGCCTCAACCCTCTGTGTCAAAGTACCTACACGGGACAGGTGGATAAGGGAAAATTCTGGTGTATGAGGCCACCTGCTCCTTATAATATTACAGTGTCATTAAATTTATTGGGAAAAACCTTCTTGGAAAAAGAAGCACTAAAATCTTATGGACACACATGAGAACCAGCTGAATCAATAAACACCAGTACAATTGGAGCTGCAGCAAGATGTTTGCCTCACATTGCAACCAAAATACCATTCTTTGTCAAAGGCCAAATGGAGGAAAAACAAACCTGATGACTACAGGCACATTAATAGTGCAAAGGGTTTAAGCAACGTGCAAGCTGTTGCTACACATTGATCCTGTTTCTTTAACCTACAGTGGAAACACTGGGACTGGGAAGCCCAGACCATAACCAAAAAGTTTTCCCATAAAGGCCTGTCTACAAAGATGAGGGACATAAACATCTGTCAGATAACCTGTTTTATCTAAAGCCTATAGTAACAGTGTTATGCATTAACACTGATAATCACTGGAAAAGATAGCTGCTCTCTCTGCCTGCAACCAATTTTTCCAATTGTTTTCAGTGTGCTCCAGCATCAGTGACTGAGCATGTGAGTGAAGGTGTTCCCTTGTTCTTATTCCTGTCTGTGTGGGATTAGCTATGGAGTTGTCCACCAGCTCAAGGAGCCTTCTGCAGCTCCTTTTTTTCAGCACAGTGGAGCACAACACAAAACAGTTGGAAGATACTTGGGCTCAGCTCTGAGAGAGGGGAGGGAAGCAGCAAAGATGCTGCTGACAGAGCTCAGCTAAGGCAGCCCCCTGTCCCAGCCAAAATGCTGGCAGGGAGGGCAGAACATGACAACATCACTTTAAATGATATGAGTCTTGGGTGTTTTTGACTCAGTGTCTTATTTTCAAAATCATCATTATCCAAAAGTCCATGAACTCGGAGGTTTTTTTTGCTCTTAAATAAAGGGTTAGAAACAAAGCAGTGTTTAATATTTCCATATGACTCCAGAAACTGCGTTTTAGACTAATGTCTATCACTGGCTTCATTTGTGTGTTTATCTGAAGATGACTAAAGGAAAAAAGATGGAGGTGAGAAAAAAAATTTTGGTTCAGTCGAGTTCATGAAGAGGTCTACAAATTGCTCCAAATAGTTTTACTTCCAGAAGATGTCATTCATCTGAAATTCCTGTCATATCAGTTTTGGTGGATTTAATGCCTAAGAAAGCCAAAGTAAAGTATACATTTTGTTGTTGAAATATCTCTGAAAGTTTGATGTTTTGTGGTAAAGCTTTATTTTCTTGATTGCTTCCCACAATCTGATCAGAAGATCAAAAAATCTGTTATCTTTTCAAACCACCTATTACTAGCAAACCACTAAGAAAAATGGAAGCATATTCCACTGTCTTGTTTTCCATATATGTTAAAACTAATCAGAAAATTCTTCAATGAGAGAAGCTTTCAGCCCCTCTCTTGATCTGTCTAAAGATGATCTCAGCTTTCCAATTTTTTTTAAGAGAGTACTACTGTTATGCAAAAATATTGTTGTTCTGCTCCAAAAACTTCTCAATATCTCATTTTGATATTTATGCCCTCATTTTATAAAATATTCAATTCTTTGGCTTCCTGTGCTACATATCTTCCTAATGTTCAGTTTATTTTTCTATAGTTTCACACAAAACTGTCTCCATAAATTATGTTGTACAAAGACTATGGCTTCTAAGCTCACTGAAGCAAATTGGACAGAACAGCAGTTTTGATCATATTTTTAACCTCATATTTGGCTTCTTGCTGATGCAACAAAGAGGTTTACTATGGAGTTCCTCCTTATGAAATACTGTACTGCCTCAGCAGCAGCACCACTGCCCTGCTGCCTGGGATATTTTTTATCTGCTGTAGTGGAAAACAATCTGTCTCTTTGTTTTTGCCTACATAGAGTAAGTAGCTCTGATGCAGATTGTCTCTTTGTACCCCTGGGGATTCAGCTGTTCTTCTGAGAGACAGACCAGGTCTCTTTCCAGGTCTTTTTACTGATGGTCAGAGCTTCAGTGCTGACCACTGATGCATTCTTAGATTTTTTGTTCCTCTTACCCAAATCTTCTCTGTGTTTGGTGTAAAAACCTCATGATCATCAACAGCTGTTCCTTTCTCTAACCATGTGTGGATACACTGGCAGCTGATGGTCACTGCCCGAACACTGAATGCCTCCAAATACTTTCACATTCTCAGCCAGTGAAAAGGAGAGGTCAAAAGCAAGAAGTTTTTTCACATTTCTAATGTGTTTCCTTTTGCCTTTATGATAAGCAGCCTCCCTTCTCTGTCTCATCACAGTCCTTAGCTGTCTCTTCTGTGTCTCTTTACCTTACTTAACAGTTCCCCATCATATTTGCTGCTCTGTCCTTCTACTAGTCCTGATGTGGTTTTGGGGCTGCTGACATCACCTACCAAAGAACCTTAGAGTAGAATTAGTGCGTTGCCTCCCATTTCCCTTGGCTTTTAATTGTGTGAGTTTTCTTTGGAAATGAAATCTAAATTAACAAAGGACATCCAGTTAATATGTCTCCTTTAGAACTCAGCTGTTACCATAGAGTGAACTATTACCTGCTAGAGTGACAGCAATGGAGACAGAGTCAGATCCCAAGGCATTGGATGCATTGCAAGCATAGAAACCCACATCAGCTTCTACAGGTGCTAGAATCTGCAAGGAGTCATCTGGCTGAAGCAGCATCCTGGAGTAAAGCAGAAAGAAAGATGTAAAATCTCCTAGTTTGTGTGAGCATGAATACATTTACTGGTATTTTTTCAGGTATAGGTAATTTTTTTTTTTTTTTACAGTTCAGGCTTTTAGGTTATATTTTAAAAATCTATTAAAAAATTCAAAGTTTTATGTTGAGACTGCGAGATGATATTACTTAACTTAAATTTTAGTCTCATTCCCAATTCTTCTACTGCTCATGTGTATATTAGAGTAAGATTGCTGAGTACCTAGGACATCTGCTTATGGTTTGTAAAAACTCCTTCTCTGCTGTGTCACATACTGTATGATGTTGAATGAGTTGACCAGCCTCCCTGTCTCCCTGTTCTGCAAGGTAGGAGTAGCAATAGTAAAGAAAAAGCCAAATTACTGCAAGGGAAAAATTGAAATACCTGTTGAAGCGGTGTGAGAAGAAGTAAAGAGAATTACAGACTCAGTGTCAAAGTCTGAAACATGCTCCGAATTCTTTGATTGTTGGGCAGTTTGTACAAACTCAGTAGTCTCACTGCTCTCCTAATAGTCAGTGAGGGCAGGAATGAATAGTCAGCTCCTTGGGCTGAACCAAATGTTTCTATCCTCTGCCGGTAAGAAGAACCTACCATGACTTCAGTGTGTTTCCCATGGTTAAATAAGATGACTGTGGTCTTATAAACTGCTTTTCCTCATAGTGTGTTTTTGCAGTGGTATAATTCCATTGGGTCCTGCTGTATACCTGCTTAAGCAAGTGTTCACTCCATGGACTCTTATCAGTGCTTATGTTCCCTTATTTTTTAGCACAGTGTATTTCGTGATTTTTGTTCCTTTCTCTTAATATTTTTGCTGAAACTGTTGATAAAACCTAATGATAAATTACTTTTCTCATCATCAACAGCAGCTGCTGTACATAAACTCTTAGTTGAGGCTGTGATTGACAGTGACAAAGGTGAAAGTCAATAAAAGTCTGCTCACTGATCCTGGAACTGACAAATTTCTTTTCACTTCCACCCCTGCAATGAAAAATGTTGTCTCATGACCAAAAGCAGCAGATAATTGATCTTGCACAACACTGTGGGTGGTAGATCTCAAAAAAAACCCCAACAGATTAGGGCCACCCATTCCTATTATAGGAAAAAAAATCCAGAGTTAAAATTCTTCTTTGACCCTTCTTTGAGTAATAGTAATATTAAATAATTAAAGGAAAGAGATGCCTTTTGGCAACCAAACTTTGCAAATGCCTAGAAAAACGCACATTTGCAAAACAAACATTTATAATTTTTAAATGACATCTTTGCTTGCACAGCAAAAATCCCCAATAGTTGAAATAATTGCCTCCCCAGTTCTGCTTTCAAGGCTCTTTTCTTTCTTAGTCGTAAGTAGGGCAGACTTCTAGCTAGCCATTAACAGTGCCAGCAACTAACAAACTTACTTTCTTCAAAAACTAGTGTTAGCATGTAATCTATTAGTATCTCGTATCTATTTTTTTAGTTTAACACTGACTGGTCCAATGTCTACATGGAATTCATTAGAGCTTCAGAATTTTTCCTGAATTCTACTAGCGTATAATACTTAGACGTTATGAATGATCTGCCTGCATGTGTGCAAATATAGTACATAGGCTGATCTGTCAGTCCTATGTCAAGCTAACTTTACAGCCTCCTAAAAAAAGTTACTAGACATGTTTCTGTCAGCTTCAGGTTGAGGAAAGAGCTTGTTTAATATCACACTTGTAAAACACAAGGGATCATAATTTGATTATTGTTAATAAACCCTTTTGACTTATATCTCTGTCAGTTTAACTCAAGATCCAGCATAAATGTTTTCAGAAATAGAAACAGGCCAGGTAGGCAATGGCCTTTAAAAAAAAATAAACTCCAAGCCAGCTCCATCTTCCCACTTTTTTAACCCCAGTTTTAAGGTCCTTCTTTAGAAAAAAAGCTAATGTCCTCTTCTTTTCAATAATGCTTTATGTTATTTGTGTGTCACGGCTTGGCATAACTGATTTTCTTGAAAGCAGATCTTTTATTATCCCTTTTTAAAACAGAATTATTTTGGCTGGATTCCCTATTTGCTTGTAGCTTGCTATTTTTTATAGGTATTGAGTTGCTTGTTCATAGTGAAAAAAATACCTGCTGTAGCTCTCTCTGTCAGCAGTATGTCTTCAAAATGTCATTTATGGACTTAAAATAATATAGGTTAATGTTTAATCAGTCTGATCTCAATTGTTCCATACTGCATTGTCTCCAAGACAAAATGCATTTTACAGGACCTGTAGCAGTCTTTAACACAGAGGGCACCTCTGAAACATGTAACTCTATATCACCTACTATTTACTTACTATTTGCTTCATGTCCATGCATATAAAATTTTCTGTTTTAGAAAAGCTGAATTATTAAGCACTGGTGGGTTGCCAGTGGATGAAAATTACAGCAAACTTGGGAGGTTTACTAAAAAATACATAAATCCCTCAAAGAATCTTCACTTTAAAAAATGATTCCTAGGGAACTTAATCTAAATTTTATTTGAAATAAAGCATTTTCCATCACTTACAGATGTCTCCAGACTTTGGTATAGATACTACCATGCTCTGAAACTGCATCCATAACCCAAGCTGGTGATAACCTGACACTTCAGCCTCAGGAGAGAGCATGAACACTCATGTTAAATAGGCACTCAGAGTGAATATGCAGACTCAAATCAAGGATTTTTACTGGAACCACAAAGATAGTTTTAAGTCCCATGTTTTCATTATATTGCACAACTGAACCCTCTCCCCCCACACTTTTTTTTGTGGCCTGTGTTATGTCTTTTTGTGTCAGTACCTAGACCAAAGTTAAAGAAATTAATTTTTGCAAGTGGAGCTATGTAGTAGAAGACATAAGTACTTTTAGGTGGATGGCACAGCTCAAGGAAGGGTGCCATGGGAACAGAGCCATTGGTTGCTACATCTTTGGTCCAGACAAAATCCACACACACAATGTATGAAAGTGACTGTTTTCACCTCAGTATTTACTAATACACAATACAGACAGTGATTGTCCAACATAAAACCATCTGCCTGTACTCTAAAAATAACAATAAAAAGCAGATACAAACAGAATCTTCATATGCTCACTAGGGAATGAGCAGAGGAACTTGAGCACAAGTCTCTAACCTTCCCCAGAAAAAGTACCTCTATTTGATAGCAGCACAGGCAGTCCTATCTATATTAATTTCTCATTCCCATTAGGACACAGGTGGGCTGGAAAACTGGTTTCTCATCTCCACACAGTGGCTGGCAAAGTGTGTAGACCAGCTGCAGAGCTGACAGACAGCTCAGGCATACAAAACACCAGTGCATGCAGATGGCCTTGCAGTTAACAGAAGTGCACTCTGAGACGGCTTGAACTATGGCTTTCATTTACACAGCTGACTGACAGCCAACGAGAGCATCCTGAGCCAAATCCAGAACACTGCTGTGAAGAACCCAGCAAAACATCAACAACTATATTTTTATATGCACCATGATTTCTAGACTTCCATTAACTCCAAAGTTAGAGCTGAGTATCTCTGAAGTCTGGAGCACTGTTTCCTTCCTCCCCCAGTCACCAGCGTGGAGGAACAATAGTGATGAATACAGAAGGAAGCTCATAATATGAAAGTTGCCTCAGCCTTTAAAGAACTGTCAATTAATGACACTACTAAACTGGCAAACAAACAATATTTCTCTGAGGTTTTGGTACAAGAATTTCAAGCACACTTATTTGCATGGTAATTAAAAAATCAACACAGCATTTAGTGCTATTTCAGCCAAACTGAACAGGAAAAAACCAAAAACCAAACCAAAACAGGTTGAAAGACAATGTAATTAAAAAAAAAATCCTAACTATTTCAGAAATTGTAATACTGTTTTATTCTTATTCAAATGAATCTACCTACCTCTTGATACACCATGAATGTAGTATACAGCATTAACAACACATGGAATTTATGTAACCTTCACTACCTTTCAAGAATACCTCAGAAACTACAGTCATTTCCAGAAGAGAAATAAAAAAAAGTCCCTTAATAGTACAGTTCCAACAGCATATAAGCACTGGCAATGAAAATCTATATGTGAACTTTTGAGGGGCCATAAAAACATTTCCACAGGAGTATGACCAAAAAAAGAGATACATTTGCAAGCCTTGATTATGACTGCCTGCAACTTCTGCAAAGGATACACTCTTCCCCTTCATAGCTGACACCCCCCCTTGCAAAAGTTACATAGTTTTGTGTAAAACCTCATCTAGTTACTAGTCTTCACACACAGAAAAGGGAGACGAGAACCAGGAAATTCAATACATCAGAGAAAGCAACAATTTCAGAGCAATCCAATTACAAAAGTGAGAAAGGTGCTAATAAACTAATTGCAGTAATAATTAGTTTATTAAGAAACTAACTATGCAGAAGGAGCAATTGTAACTAAATCAAGACTTTAATGGACGATCCACAGACACCATACTGGATACTAATATTTCCTTTGACTCCACTTTTTTCATTTTCCAGGCTGACCTTATGACCAAATTCAGATGTTTTAACTGAGGTCAATATCTTGTGCAGAAAGAGCTGCTAGTAGATCCCTAAACTGCTTTGTTGTACTGTGCTCTTTAATGTAACTGCTTCTTATAGGTCTACATGTCCTTACATACCACTTGCCCACAGAACATGACCAAAACATAAAATCTGAAGTATACACATCAGAAAAATATATGTTATCGACACAGTTAAGTACTGAAAAGAATCTGTTTTTATGTGCTCTTCCACACAAATGAGTTATGTGGAATGATAGGCAGGCAAAGGCCACCTGTAGGAAAAGCATCATTATTTCTGGGGCCAGCACACTGGATTTTGAACAGATGGGGAGTCACCAACTCACATCAGAAGAACAATACTTAAAGAACAGAGGTGTTGAGATGGCAGCATAGCTGCAAATGCCATGAGGTATGGTTCCATAGTTTTCAGCCTCTTTCAGAACACACACACAGGGAATGGTGACAGTAATGTCCCACGATGCCTGTCCTGGGACAGTCAGACACATAGATACATACGTGCAAGGCAAAAGCCTCATCCCCTTCATTTTCTGCCACCACAGCCATGACAGACAGTTCTTTCTGGAGCACTGTGAGAAATGCAATTCACACCCCCAACAGAGGATTACATTAAGAGTAAGAATCAATATTTAGTCTTCATATCTCAAAACCAGTCTTCATAGCAGAAACCCTCGCCTGCAGATGGGAAAATACAACAAATACAAATACAATACTCCAGATGTGGAGTGTTCTGCTGACTTCATTAGACACCATCTACTTTAGTATTTTACAAACTCTTGTTTTTACTTACTGGAACAGAAGTAAAGCCCCTGTTTGCCACGCCACACTGACTCAGCATCAAGATCCTGCTGAAGAGCTATTATGCCCTATTTACCATTTCACATGTGTTAGCACTTCTTCCTGCTATGAAATAAGCCTACAGCAAAATATGGCTTTGTCCATGGGACTGACAAGCAGTAAAACATGGAAATCATAAATTATTTTATAAGAGTTAAATGTTATGCTTTACCTGTCATTGTATTTCACCTCTTCTCCATTCTTAGCCCAGCTGATGGTGGGCTTTGGGTTTCCGACCGCTTCGCAGTGAAGCAACACACTCAGGGTGCCACTGGCTAGGACCACTGTCTGTCCCAGGTGGGTAACAACCTCTGAAGCAGAAAGCTGTTGTGCTGCAGAAATCTTTCGGAGGATGGCTGGCTTTTGATGAGGTCTGCGCGAGCCATTTACCAGGTCTACAGGTGTGGGAAGAAATACTTCAGCAGATGATGTCCTCACAGAACTAGTAAATCCAGAAACGTGTCTGTGGAGAGGGTACTCCAGAGAGGCTGAATCTGTTCTTCTCCTTGATGCTTTAAGAACAGATCCCTGGTGCTCCAAGTGACTCTTGAAAACCCCGCGAGCCAGCTGCACAACAAGCTGGTCAGTATAGGCATCTTTAAGTTCCTCAGGCTGCTGAGACAAGTTCCTTATGATATCATCCAAGCTCTTCTGCTCTGTGACCATAGTAAATGGCAGGTTATACTCCTGGCTCTGGCTCTGGTCCTCTTCTGAGGATGTGTTTCTCTCTGTGGAATCCTGGGCTTCCCAGGACTCCAGATTTTCCCCTGGCCAGCCCCTTTGCTGTAGCAACCTTGAGACAATATCATCATACCAGTTACTGGAGTCAGCAAGGTGCCCTCGCTTTTCAGCCTTGCTCCCATTGGAGAGAATCCCATTGATTTGTTTATCTTGTGTTCGCAAAGCTTCATTTAAGCTGGCCTTTCTCATGGCCTCTTCCTCCCTAATACCAGCTGGTTGCCCAGCAATGATCTTCTTGTTGCTTCCAATTAGTTTAATGACAAAGTGCTCTCGGGCTGGCCCTGCTGTGCAGGTGTATGTCCCAGTGTCTGAAGGCTTTAAACGATGGATTTTCATGTACCCATAGGGTGCAATGGTGATGTGAGCTGAGCTGACGAGCCTCTTGTCATCCTTCTCCCAAGAGATCACTGATTTTCGGAACCTCCTTGTGGGACATCGGAGAACAATGGAAGTTTTGGGCATCAAGTAGGCATACCCACCTACAATAAAGTGTAGCTTCTTCTGCTTTCTTATTTGGATGTAAACTTTCTTTACAGCCATAATATGGGGGCTTTGCTTATGAGCTGGCCTGCTGTGCCCTGAAAGATTATTAATATTATTAGTATGTGATACCATTTAAAAAAGCAAGCGGTTTACTTTGGTGCTGGCAGCATTTTACCCATTAGACAGTAATGGAAGAAACTGCCCACCAGCTCCTCAACACTAAGTTGGAACAATCAAAATAAGAAGAACAGCAAGGCACACTTTAGGAATACAAAAGTACTCCCACTCAGTGTACATGCAAAAACCAAAGAGCTAGGGCTAAAAGTTTTATGGGATGGGGAAAACACATGTGGAAATACAGTTCTTGTCAAAGTACTTAAATTAAGATTGTTGCTTGATAAATACACAGAAAAGACAAGTGTTTACCATCCAAACCTTCAAAAGCAGAGTCACAGGGGCAAGGAAGAGTGAAAGTGCTCACCCTGTTCAAAATTACTCAGTGAATAGTGTTGAACAGAACAAAATTGAATGGATTAGGATTAAAAACATGGTAAATACTACTAAAGTGCACTAGTTCAGTGTGTTCTTCAATTATCCATATTTCTATGACTAAGAACTTTGTTATGAAGAATAGGTGTGTTATTAATAAATATCATGCAACACTTGCTCCCAGCATTGGTTCTGAATGTCAGATCTTGTTTCCTCTCTGACACACCCAACATTTGGCAGTTTCAGAGTTCATAGTCAGCTTTAGGCTTAAGGTAGGCTCCCTTATAACCTTTCACATGTCCATCTGGCTTACTGCAAGCAATAGAAGTACATACAGGGAGACTATTGCTCTTGTGAAGGGCATCAACAAATGCATGAAACAGCAACATAAAATACATCTCACTTGCATTAGAAAACAATTCATTAGAAATCTCAGGTCATAGAGGGCTCTGAGTGGCTTAATGAAATAATGGGCTTTTTAATGAAATTTAAAAAGCGCAAACCCTTAACAGCCATTTTCTTTGCCGCTGTTCTTGCAGAGAGTTTTTTTGCAGCTGCCCTCAGGCTGCTTGCTGTGCTATATATCTGAACCTGTACATTACGCTGTGAAATTTTCATCTAGATTCGGGTCAGAATTTTGAGCCGTTTTCCTGGTTTAGGCCAGGATAAAGGTGATTTTTGGGTTTGTACTTTTGCTTTCAGATAAGTCTCTTGTAAGTAGTTGCACTTGCTGAAATTAACAGCAAGTTTCTCAGACACTGTCTGCTTCTAGGACTGATAACATTCGATGTTTATAGTTACAGACAGAGACTGGCATGCAGTGCCAAGGACACTGCTCAGCTCTCAGGAACATTTTGCCTTCCAAAAGGAGCAACGAGGTCCCACCTGAAACCCTCCTCTGGGGAGGACCAGACAAGATAGATGCCAGAATTGACCAAACAGAGTATTCCATCCCATACACGTCATACTCGGTATAAATTTGAAGGATCACAAGGGTCAAACACCTCTACTCCTTCCTGCCCTCCCTGCTCCCTTCGGCATCCTGAGAGGATTCCGTACGTCCCTGTGCCTGTGGTCCTGATCCGTGCCAGCCTGAATCTGTGTGTTCCTGCCCCCAGCTCCTGACTGCTGCTGACTCCAGGAGTCCAGCCTGGACTTTCCCAGGGCTGCCCTGCAGCCTCGGTGGTGACGTGAGAGTTATTGGGGGAAGGGGGGAGGAACGTGGGATCACTTTTCCTGTATATTTGTATATATTTAGTAATTTTTTTCCTATTTATCATTACTGTTTCATTAAAGTTCTGTAGTTTAGTTTCCAACCCATAAGTCTCTCTCCCTTATTCTCTCTCTCTTTCCTTTATCAGAGGAGAGAGAGATTAATATATAAATCTGTTACTCGGCTTAAATCTGTTGTTTTGCCGGGCCAGGGTTAAACTGTGACAGCCGTTCACTCAGAAACTAGTAGATCCTTATCAGCACATTGCCTTAGACCCAGATCCAACAGTAAAATTTATAGCTCTCACCCACTGACTTCCCTTTCTGCTAAACAAAGCATATTTTTTTAATGTCACAAACAGAAAAACTCGGAAGCAGCAGCCACTGTGTGAGACTGAGTAACACTAGTGCAGGAGAAGGTTATGGTGCAGATGACAGAATGGATTTCTTACTGATGGACATACAAGCCCTCTCTCCCCGAATGTTCCCAAACATCTTTTCCACTTACTTGCACAAGTGCCTAATGTACAGGGCCTGATCAAGGATGAGAATGGCAAAGCTGGGCACAGTGAGGAATTGATGATGACAGAATCCCCGGTTTTCAGCATCTTTCTGCATATGGCATTTCGACTCTGGGTACCCTCTCCACAGCTCACTGAGCACTAGGAATGGAACAAGATACATTAGGAACAAAGTATATTAAAAGCTCTCCCTTACATTGCATATCCATATGTATACTCATACCATGGTACAGATCATTTACAGGTTTCAAAATATCACAGAAAAGGAGAACAACACCTGGCCATTTGGTTACAAACAGTGCAGTCACAGCAGGGAGATGGAATATCAAGTTTTATGTCCTTTGAGGCTTCGAATAGTCCCACACTCCCCTTAGGACTTTATTTTTTTCAGATGGCCTCCCTTGTTTTAATGGTACTGTGCTACAGAAGAAAGCATGTCTTTGCACTTTGTTTCTGCATTTCTGTGCCTGCTGGTTAGAAAAACTGCTGCTCATAGCCAAAAGCAGACATTTGTGAACTGCATTTCACAGATACACCCTGTTGTGCTAAAATCTGTCCTAAACTCAGATTTTGAGCTTTACCATGGCAGATAGAAATAATAAATGGATGAGTGTTTCAGATACCAATGAGTTGCCTCAGTGTAGTAACTACAACACTGCCTTGTGTGTAGTTAACACACAAAAGTGTTTAAGCCCTCTAATGCTAGACAAAGCAGTATCCTAGAATGAAAGAGGCTTGGCATCTGTAATAATATGCCTACAGTGGAATGCAGGAATCCCTCCTTTCTCCTCTCTTCATCATAGGAAAAGGTTGGAGTAGCCTCAAGAGGAAAAGGCTATTGACATCAGAACAGACAGGCTTTGAGAAGAAATAGAATTTAGCTCAAGGGAGTAAAAATTACTTTTCATTGATGTCTTGGATGAATATAAGTGTTGGCATGGATGGAGGCAGGGATTTACTATTTCGAGCACTTCTTGTGTTCACATCAGAAGGGAGATCTTAATGATTCGACTGAATGGCTAAACCACATCTGTAGAGATAAACTCCAAAAAGGATCACTGAACTAGTAATTATATTCTCAACTTGGATGATAAGGACAGATTGCAGGACAAAAAAATGGACGTAACATGCTTTGTGCAACCCACTCTCAGTTATCCCAAGTGACTGAGGAACTTCATTGCCAAGAACAGCACTATACTAATGCATAGACATAACATACCTGGGTCCAGTCTGAGAGAAGCCACTCACTGGGACAATCCTCATTTTTGCAGTCTTGCTGGGTAAATGGCCTTGGTGTGGCACACAAGGTTTCTGGCAGCTCTAACAAGCTTCCGTCTGCCAGGTGCTGCTTACAAAATGTATCTCGCTTCTGGACACCACCGCCACATGTCTGTGAACACTGTGGGAGATGAAAGTCATGGACTTTACATTACACTTGCACCATGGCAACTTGGAGCAAAAGTTACTTGTGAATTTGGGTAGAAATTAGCACTCAGTTTTGGCCAAATAGAAAATATTTTTCTAAATATTCAGAGGTGTTAAAGCAGACTTCTTTTAAAAATGTCAAAAATAATTTGGAAAGTGGAAGCAGCTTATTTTGATGGTATTTAGTAAAATTGCTTTGGTATTTCTGAAATGTGGCTTTCCGGCGTTTGAAATAACGACATGTAAATAATGGGTCAGGACTGCAGTATGGGGGTGGAAAAGTTGCCTTTTCCTGTAACCAACAGCTGGAAAATGAGACACTTCCATATGATGTGGCAGTTCTACATCCTAATGTCCTTGCCTGAGCTCTGACTGCTACTGACAGTGTTGAGAGTGTGTGGAAATTTCCACCAGCGGCAGACGCATCACTCAAGACCTTAATTTCCACTATTAGATTATAGAGATTAAGTAAGAATAGTTACAAAACAGTCATCTTGAACTAAATATTTGAATTTAGCTTGTTAAAAAAGGTTTGTATTAGGAAAAAATAAATTGAGGCTGTGATAAATACAATTTTTCCCAATTAATCACTTTGTCTTTTCTTCCTCTTGTAATTTTCTTATTGCTCTGCATGAGACCAGAATCCCTTTTCTGGAAGACTCAGCATTATGGCTTTTCTCTGATTTTTAATTCATGTGAAAGCTGTTTATCAGCTGCAATCTGCTGTTAGTCTCAGTAATTGGTTTATAAGGTTAATATAATAAATCATCAACTATCCATGCAATCCTTTTATATTTATGGCTCTCATGAACATCAGTGTGTACTCTTTCCAAAAAGGTAAGGAAGAAAGTTTGAGTCAAAGTACACTGGAATGATTAATATTAGAGAAACCACCTCCCCCCTCATTTAATGTAAATATCCATCTCTCTATCCCTTTTCTACCCAAGCAGGGCAGGAACTTCCCTGAATCTCTTTTTTTCTTTTTTTTTTTTTTTTTTAAACTTGGGTGCCCATCCCTTTTTCCTGAGCCTCCCAGTTCTTCTGCTCAGTCCAGACAGCTCAACTCCTTTTCTCCCTTCTCCGAGCAAGAAGAAAGGGGAGCTTGCACGACACTGTTATGAACAGGAGCTCCTTATAGCTTGCAACATGGGAATTATGCTGAGAAGCAGAAAACTATGTGTTAAAACTTGCACCCAAGAAGCTAAAAGGTTTATAGAAAACTTGCAGTGGTGAAAGGACCTTCTCTCTTAGCTAGAGAACTAGATAAACTTTAATGCCAAGCCATTTATTTAGGGTTTACATTATACTTGAAAGGCAGAGAGAAAGTGTAGAAAGACATACTTAAATTCAGTCTGGTTTGCCCTCTAATAAGTAAAAATAACTTTTGTCCTACTTACTTAGAATGCTGCAAAGCTCAAAGGCTTCAAATAAAAAAACCCCGAAACCTAAAACAATACTTTATAGTTTTCAGCAAAAGAAAACATTTATCAACCTTTCATTTGAGGACAATTCATTTATGAGGAGAGTGTAAGTTAAGAAAAATGTGCTTAAGAGTATAATTTCAAGTTTGCCTAAGGACTGTCATTGTATACAAGAGCCAAAATGTGTTAGGCACTTTATGCATACAACAAAAGCATAGTCTTTCTGTCAATCAAATTCCAGGAAGTCTCCCTGTCCTTCCATCACTACCAGATAAAAGGTTAAGACAAAACAGATCTTTTCTTGCTTCTTGCCCTTCAGTCATTTATATAGCTTTTTTCCTGTGAAGAATAACTTGCTACTCAACACCAAACTCTCCTGCTAAGTGCCAGAGAGAGTCAAATATAGTAATGAGGTTCCTCATTATCCTCATTATCCTCAGAGAGAAACACTCTTCTGAGACAGTCCTGGATTACTGCACCGGAGCTGTGTCTGTACCTGCATTTCATATCTGGAGCCTTCACTACCCCGGAGTATTTGCTGATTTTTTTCTAGTGGAAGCTTCCAGTCCTTCCATGTTTCCAAGAAGGAGGTTAATCAATGTCAGCAGCATCTGCTTCTACTTACAGGTAATATGAAACAGTAGTTTTTTGAGGATCCTAATTCAAACATATCCCATGCTATCTCTCTCTGGTGTTCAGAGACATCTCACAGCACTGTTACAACAGAGAAAGGTGTTTGTATCACAGGGTGGTATCATCTCATCACCGAAGTGAGTAAGGTAAAGCATGGCCTTTTGATATTCTTGTTACCCAAAGCTTCTGAGCAGAGACAAATGCACTATTCCATCACACTGCTTTACCAGGTATCTGGGACTTGGCCAGCTTCCAGAGGACATCTCACACTATGCTGCATGGTTATGCCTAGTTCAACAATTAGCTTAAACAAACATATCACATAGTTGACAACCTATGCATGCAATTCTGCCAGCCAGTAATTTCTGGTTCTGTGCTGCCTTTTCTCATTTTCTGGCATAAGCATTTTCATGGATGCACAATGAACCAAAGCAGAAAAAAATTAATGCGGGCTGAAACTGATTATATTTCTGGTTAGGTCTAACCAGTCCTACTGCATGACTGCACAGAACTTCTGGAGGTAGAAAGGAAGAAGTACTATAAAGGTAAAAAAAATCTGCTTTGGCAGAACTGCTGGCATATGTAATCCTCAACTGCTGGTGAAACTGAGTCTAATTTACCATTTTGCTATCTGTTCTGCTCATTCAACAGTCTGTAATGGATAATTAACCAAATAATAGGTAACGCCAAATAACTAATGGACCCTGACAAAAGCAAAAAGGGAGAACAGACCATCTCTCCGCCTCATCACATTCTTATGAGCACCTACACACATGCATTCAATGCACAGAATTCAGGCAAAACCACCATTTCCATTGTCTGGGATGCAGGGAAGCATTTTTGTTTGTTTGTTTTTTTGTGTTTGTTTTTGTTTTTTCCCCCAACCTAATGGAAAAAAGGCAGCTATTAATGAAAAATAAAGAGCTAGGCAACTTTGTCTGAGAACCATCATTATTACAAGGTTAGGGAAGTAGCTCAGTGTTTGAAAGAATGTCATTTTACCATCATCCCTGCTTACAGCTGAGGAAGGTGCTGTCCTACCCCTCAGCTTTCCAAGGTGGTTTAATTTCACACTGCCATCTGTTCAAGGTGGTGGGACGACAGCAGGACACCTTTTGGCCTTACTCTCAATAATGAATCCTCTGCTATTTCTACACAGTGAGATAAAGAACCTGCAAAGGGAGTAAATATTTTTCTCTCAGGAGATTTTTTTCAGTTGTTATCCAAAACACGAGACTTCAAGATTTAGAAAGGAATTTTTACAATACAGAGAAAATATAGCTCTGAAAATATTAGCAGTTTTCCCATGTTGACTGTTGTCAGCCATTGTTCTAATTATCTTTGGATCAAGGATAGCATCAAGCAGCTAAAAAAGAACACTGGGACTGAGACTAGGATGCTTATTTAGTAACAAAACAAAGAAGGGTAAAGATTTACTAATGGATGTCTCCCATTTGAGGTCTGCAGAGGAGATATTTATAGAGCCTTGTAAAAATGAAAGCTCATATACTCTTTCCTGCAGAAGCACACTACTGAGAAGAAGATAAACATCCTAATGGATTTAGTTGAGAAACAGAACTACTTAAAAATAAACAGACTTGACTCTGTAAAGAGATATTTTTAAAATCTTTTGGAATGTTACAACACTGATAATTATTGTGTGTTTATCTGCCAGGAACATTGGGGCTTCTGACAGCATTTAATTCAGAAAACCCTTCCTTAAGAAGCATAAAAGGCCTTAGAAAAAAACAAACATTGCTCATTGCAGTTTAAGTCTCTTGTTTCTTTGTTAGCTGGAAACTATTGTGAGAAAGTGCTCTCAAAAGAACAATGAACTCCAGGGATGAGCCCAATGAAATGGCTTCAAACCAAGCTATATGGAGAACAGATGTTACCCTCTAGTGTTGATGAAGCTTTAAAGGACCTTCCTTAGGGTGAGGAAGGCACCTTCCCTCAGGGCCTTCTGTCTCCCCATACGTGAGGAACCCTTTCAGGCACCTGGGAGGTGTTGTAGGTTCCTTAATGCAAGAAGAGAATCCTTCCTACAGAATTTCTTCTGCTGGATGTCTCCACAGCAGTTCTGCTGCATGGATGGAGCTCACATTCAGGAAAGTCCAAGTCACTAATATTCTATCCATTTTCCCTCACACATCCCTGGAGCCACCAGCTGTATTACAGCCACCAGCTGTAATAGTCCCCAAGTGCAGCACACTGGTTTAGTAGTGTAGGTTTTGACATGCAGCTCATCCATGGGAAACCTGCATGAAATTGAACTGTGACACATGGCTTTCATACAGGGTGGAAGTATCTGTTTGGTGGTACAAAGAAGGCAGGCAGATGTCTTTCAAAAATGAGACAATCAAATGCATTTTGACAGATTAGGCTTGGCTTTCTTGAGCTATAATCATATAAAGAGAGGCAGAAAGACAGTGGGTAGAGTACATTTTTGGTCCTATTTTATACTGGTGAAAGAGGAACACAGGAAATACTCAATTCCCATGTACTAAGGAGCTAAATACACAGCTAGCTAGTCTGCAAAGCCCATGGAAAAGCGGAGGAGCTACAACATGGCCTTTGTTAAACTGCAGCTATGCCTTACGGCACAGATTCTCTCACTACTCCAGCCCAGAGGAGATAGCAGCTAACACAAAAGGTGTGAACTGAGCAGTTTGGTTTGATTCCTGATTAATATGCTTGTTAAAGCTTTTATATTTAAGTGATCTCACTCTACCCTTAGATCTGCTATGACTTTCAAAAATACAGCATACTTGAGAGCCCCTGAGCAGGTAAAATAATGGCTAAAACACTACCTTAGACAGGCAGAAATACGTAAGTTTACATTGCTGAGGAAGTTCTTCAAACCTTGGAAAAAACTGGTTTGGAAATTGTTCTAGTGGAAACTCTTCAGTACCATTCTAAGGTGGCTATAGCTAATAGTCACTGGTAGCAGAAAGTAAATTTTCCAGCATGCGGTAATATATGTTTCTTCTGATTGTTCAAATAAACTTACTGAAAACTGCTTTCTGTAAGGACTGTGACCAGTTATATGATTTAAGGAACACAGGCACTCCTAACATACCTTACTTTGAAATGTTTAATTTTATTACAGTATGTGCTAGTAAAATACTATCTGCTATTTGCAAATACAGCATTTATGTATGAATATCCAAGCAAAATTAAAAAATATAACTAAGCAAATACATGTGTCTGAATACCAGTAGACAAAGTATGAATCACAGAACTACAGAATCACAGAATTATCAGAGTTGGAAGGGGACTTTAAAGATCATCTAGTACAGTTCTGCCACTGAAGCAGGATCACCTAGAGCATGTTACACAGGACTGCATCCAGGCGGATTTTTAATATCTCCATAGAAAGGGAATCCACAACCTCCCTGGGCAGCCTGTTCCAGTGCCTTGTCATCCTCATAGTAAAGAATATTTTTCTGATGTTTAAATGGAACTTCATATGTTCCAGCTTATGCTTGTTGCCCCTTGTCCTATCACTGGGAACTACTGAGAAAAGTCTGGCTCCATCTTCCTTGCACCCACCCTTTAGATACTTCTAAACATTAACAAGGTCTCCCCTCAGCTTTCTCTTCTCCAGGCTAACCAGTCCCAGCTCTCTCAGCCTTTCCTCATAAGAGAGATGCTCCAGTCCCCCAGTCATCTTTGTTGCCCTCCCCTGGACTCTCTCCAGTAGTTCCCTGTCTCTCTTGAACTGGGGAGCCCAGAACTGGATGCAGTATTCCAGCTGTGGTCTCACCAGGGTAGAACAGAGGGGGAGAATGACTTCCTACTGACCACACTCTTCTTTATGCAGCCCAGGATTCTGTTTGTCTTCCTGGCAGCAAGGGCACACAGCTGGCTCATGGATAATTTACTATCCATGAGGACTCCCAGATCCTTCTCTTCTGAACTGCTTTTCAGCAGGTCTACCCCTAACCTACATGGGTGCTTGGGGTTCTTCCTCCCCGGGTGCAGGACCCTACACTTGCTTTTATTGAACCTTATTAGGTTCTTCTTTGCCCATCTCTCCAGCCTGTCCAGTCACAATGGATGGCAGCACAGCCCTCCGGAGTGTCAGCCAACCCTCCCAGCTTTGCATCATCAGCAAACTTGCTGAGGATACACTGTCTCCTCATCCACATCTGAACAAAATATAAGGAATATCACTGAATTGTTTTAAATAGGAATAATGCCATAAGCTAGTTTTCTAGTTTAGATAGAAGAGCAGATTGACATTTATTTTTGTTACTGGAATGGGTGCTGAAATCCAGAGGTCTCTTATGAAGTGCAGCTTCACAGACACATCAGCTTCACTAGGTGAGTATGTAGACATGTCCCTGGTTGTACAGAGCGGAACAGATTTTATAGATTGAGACTGAGTAGTCATATGTAAGCACTGTACCAAGGGCTCATAGTTTCTTCATAGCATGGAATGAATCCTTGCACCTAAGAGAAGTGAAAATTTAAATGTACCTTTCGCTTGCACCTCCACCGCACAGAAATTTTTTCCATTACTCTTGACAGTAGCACAGGATTCTTTCTTCCTGTGCAGTACAATATCCAGCAGAAGCACGATTAAGTTTTTTGAATGGCACAAGTGTTTTGATTTGCAAACAGATGACAGTGGATAAACTAATTTCAGGATGCTTTCTGAAGAGGTAAAGCCTTGTACAGATCAATTATGTAGAGAGCAACTTTCAGTGTTAGTGTAAGAAGGCATCCATCTACCAAAGGCAAGTGCCTAACACTCACCTGTGACTCTGAAGGATGAGTGTTTACTTGTCCTAAAATAAATTATTTGCTAATATAACAAACATACAACATGTCATAAGGTCACCCCTTGGTCTCCTCATAGCTTGGTATTCCTAGAGATTTTGTCATTGCCAAGCCAAATCTACTCATTGCAGCTGACCATCATAGTCCAGATATTTTTGTCTATAGCTGTTGAAAGTTCATTAGAAGTAGATATAATAATTATTTACCTCTAAATATGATGATGCATTTCTTTAAAGAGCAAAAAGACAGTATTTTTCAATTTTTTAGTGTCTCATCAAAATTATTAATGCTCTAAAGCAAACAGTCTCTTCATGGTCTAAAGCAAAATTCTGCATTGATAATACATACAATAACTACTTCTAGCATTCATCAAATGAGATTACACATACATTCTTACCTCTTGCCATTCTGTAGGATACCAGGAAGGTGGGCAGTCAAAGCGATTACAGGCTTGCACAAAGGGTGGTTTAGGTTTATTGCACAATTCATCTGCCAAAATCACAGTCTCATTGGTCTCTCTTGACAGCAGATGAGAACAGAAGACATCACGTGTTTGTAATCCAACCCCACAAGTAAGACTGCAGGTGCTCCAGTTCCCAATCTCCCATCTGTGAAGGGGTCAGAAGACAAAATCTTAAGCACAGAATAAAGTTGTTTATTTTTTCTCTTCTTATAATGACAGATGGAGTGAAGAAGCAATAATGAAAGGGAATTCTCATTCTCTCATCACTGTCACCCTTCTTGTAGCTGGAGAATGAGGCTGAGGCTAAGAAGAATATTTACTGTTCCTTTGCATTTTCAATTTTTGTTAAAAGATCTAGGACTTCAAGTCTTTGGGGCTCCTGAAATATCACAGGAACTGTTTTAAGTCAAAAATCTAAATTTTCAGTCTTCATCACATTAAAACCACATTTCTGCTGTACTGAACACAACCCCAAATTCTGTCTGCCATACACAGAAAATTACTTAAGATATTAGGTCTTCCATTCTTGTAGAAGAGTGCACTTCAGAGATATGGAGATGTACGCAAAAAAGAGTCTTATATTCATAATGAGAATATAAGAATATAGTCTTCTTATCAACTTTGCACAAAACACTACACTGACCTGAACATGGTCCCACATCCAAAATGAAAAAAATGAGAGCCAGATACTGCCACTTTTTCAAATCCTGAAGAATAGCTTCCTTTCCTGGGTGATCTCACTGAAACTAATTGCTGAGGGATTAACTTAAACATTCCGGACACGAAAGACTCAGAGAGAGAACCTGCCCTTGAAAAAAGCAAAGCCTTTTCTAAAGAAGTTGTTTATGAAGAAAGACACCCTCGGTCTCCAAGAAGGATGTAGTCAGACAACGAAGGAAAATTTTGAAACATGGCAGAAGCACGAAGCAGAATTTGTGGAAGCAGAGGAAAAACTGACAGTCTGATATCAGCAGCCAATGTAAAATTTTCAACATGTTTAAAAGTCGTCATGTTAGTAAACATATTATGGAAATAAGCATTCAAGGTTGTGCCATCCTACACTTAGAGAACAATTCTAATTTCTCCGTTTATTTTTAGAAGTTTTTTTGAGCATTTTTTCCTTCCCTCTTAGTAACAACAAATTGGAACAGCCAGTAGGTTAAGAAATATTTTTCCTAGATGATAATGCGGGTGGATCAGAGTTCCACATTTTCCACTTCTGTGCTTCATCTGCTGATGACATTCTCTGATTTTGTAACAGGACAGAATATGTCCTGAGAATCACTGTAATGAACCAGCGACACTGTAGTTTGCCTTTAGGCAACAGTCCTGACTCTGCTAGAAGCAACGACAGAAAAATGTTTAACCCTTTCTAACAATGAATACAACTTGCATACTGAGTTGGAAGTTGCCATGGTCATTTTCCAGGTCATAATACACTGAAGGCCACTAAAGCTTGATAAGTGTAATTAGAACTTTTTAGCAGCAGAACAGGAATGACATCTGGCAGCCAGTTAAGCAATTCTGTAGTATGTTCTCCATATGAATGATCCTGGGGGAGAGGTCTTTCCAGATTTTCCCATAAAATTGTCAGTCAGAATTAATGTGGATAGGAGCTACCCTTCAGTTTTGGCACAATCTAAAATAAGATATTTGAGTAGCTGCTGAAAAAAAGGCATTTTCTTGCTGCAGAATCTATTTTGATATATGGTCAGTTGCCAGGGCTTCTTTTATTCAAGTGGTAGCAATAGCTGTTGCCTCCAGCAACTCATTATTTGTTATGGGTATAAGTGCACAATGCTTCTGTTGGCAGTTAACATCACATGGAATGTTTATGGGTAAGGACAAAGGGGAAGGCCAATGAGGCAGATATCCTAGTGGGAGTCTGCTACAGACCACCTGACCCAGATAAAAACACTGATGTGACATTCTTTCAGCAATTTAGAGATGTCTTGCTCCCACTAGCCTTCATTCTTGTGGGGGACTTCAACTTAGCAGATGTGTGCTGGAAGTGCAACACAGCAGAAAGGGGGCAGTGCAGGAGGTTTCTGGAATGTATGGATGACATCTTCATGTTACAGCTGGTAAGTGAGCCTACCAGGTGTAGTGCCTCGCTAAACCCACTGTTTATGAAAAGGGAAGGGCTGTTGGAAGATGTGGCTGGAGGTTGTCTTGTGCACAGTGACCATTATGTGACAGAATTTTCAATACATGGTGAAGTTAGGAGGGTCATCAGCAAAACCTCTGCCTTGGACTTCTGAAGGGCTGACTTTGGTCTGTTCAGGACACTGTTTCAGAGAGTCCTTTGGAAAGCAGCCCTCAAAAACAAAGGGGCTCAGGAAGCCAGGAAGGCTTACTTTAAGAATGAAATTATGAAGGCGCAGGAGCAAACTGTCTCCGTGTGCCGAAAAATGAGCTAAGCAGGGAAGAAGACTAGCCTGGTTGAGTAGAGAAATTCTGCATGAATTCAGAAATAAAAAAAGTGTGTAGCAACTCTGTTAAAACCTCTAAGCAGTTCTATACATTCGAATTTAAGTAGAAATGAACTTTCTTTCTTTCATAAGACAGAACAAAAAGTGTCATTGTCATATCACGCCCAAGCAGTTCTGCTGACAAACTGAAGGATCAGGTGAATTCCTGGCTCTTCACTGAACTCCAGAGGTGGCTGAGATCAGAAATTCTGTGACATGGGCTAGCCTGTGAGTGTGTGAATGTACCCTTGGAGCCAGTGGGAAGGCTCAAGTGCTGGGCTAGGTCATATTCTTCTCATGTGTCTCAACTTCACATTTGAAAAATTGTAAGAATACTGTTTCATTTGGACTTCTTCCATGTTGTGTCCCTACAGCAGGGATGATCTCTGACTGTATCTTTACCTACTGCTTAGCACAATGAGACTCTCAGCTTGAAAGGAGCCCCCAGGCGTTAGCATGTTACAAACAACAACAGGGGCAACAATGCACTGCCACCTCAATTTTTAAATGTCCCTCTCATTGTTGTAAGAGATACATGATCATACTGCTAGCTAGGTAGACCAGAAAATTCCACCAGCTTGTAAGCAGCTACTCATGAGAGAAGAAGGCATGAAAATCAGTGTTGTTACCCAGTAGAGCCATGAGCCTTCAGAACAAAGGTCTTTCATGGTCTCCTAGTCAGCCTGGAAAAAGTAAAGGATGTAGGTAGAACTTGAAAAATATATGGTCTTGAGCCAAAATGCTATGGATCCAACAGCTTTGGATCAGTTCCCATATGCACAGTATATATGGTAAAAAACAAAGCATACTAGGCTGCTAGGTGCTATAAGTAGATATCTTCTAGAGATATATGATTGCACCCTGACAGATTATCTTCAAGCACTGATGAGAAAATTGAACACTGCACAGGAAAAGTAAATACCCCCCTACACAAATACCTCCCAACTACTTCTAAAAAAGGCAAATTGTTCTGATTTTTATGTGGTTAAACTGTATGAAAGTGATACAAAAGAACTCTTCCTTTTTCTAAAGTAAGCATACATCAGAGTGGAGAGGGGTTTGCCTGGGAGCATCTTACACTGAGTCTGACACTTGCATAAAGACATTCCTCAGTGCAGAAGGGCTAGATGTATATATGTGCCTGCAACAGACTGAGTAGATCACATACTAGGTAAATACTTTGCTGGCTTCCTCTTGTCCTCTGTCAACCTGTTCATCCTCCATTGGACACTGCAGACTGACAAGTCTAGTCAGAGCCCATACAGCTCCTTGCTTATTTTTCTATTACGCATGTGGAACTGTGTTTGTGGCAAATCTTCCTCTTTCATAGGTGTGAACAGCTTTCTTGGGGCTCCTTTACCAGAGTTATCTTGGTTTGGGCCAGTGCCAGGTCTTAAGTAGCATCCAGAGTGTAATCCTAAACTCTGGAAACTGGAGACAGCTACTGCCAGTTCTGTTTGGGGAGCATACTTTGATGCAGTGAAGCCACAAGACTGAGATGATGGCTCCCAAGTCAGTTCCTGGATGTATAGTCAAACTAGACTCAAAGCAAGGGACACAAAAGGTAAGAATTTAACTACAATACGTGTTTTATCTACCTGTTAAGTAAGTCATAGTAAAATCAGACTGCTTCTTTGAAATGAAATGTGAGAGCGAAGACCTCCACATATCTGCCTAAACGCGGATTCAAGTCTCTAGGAGTTGATCTGCCTACTGGTGTGGTTCAGCTCATGTCAAAGAATCTGCACAGTATTTACACACCTCAGAGGAAGAATGAAATTCAACTATGTTTCAAGAAAGCTAATATTTAATTAAGAAATGCAAATGAAAAGGCAAAGTCATTTTAATTAGCAGCAGCAGCAACAGAAAAATAGCAAAACAATACTTAGCTGCTGTTCAGTGCCAGACTGACAAAGTCTGTTGTTCAGTATCACCAACATGACAAGGGAGGTAAGCAGGCAGGGAAGGTTCCAGGGGATTATTTGACACAAGGGGGAGTGAGGTGCTTTTCTTCATAAAAGCATCTTTATGTCAAGTGAAGGGAATCCATTAAAGATTTTCTTATGTAGCCAACACATCCAAGCAGTTCAAAGGCTCAATGAGGGTGCTGTGGGACCTGACAGAAGTGGCCTGCAGTCACTCTGTAGACTCAGTGGTATGAATGAATATTGCAGCTCATTATAGCTGAACAGCGCAGGGAGCCAATATTTATATAGCAGAGCCAAATAAAGGAAAATAGAGGAGTAACTCAAAAGTCAGAGAAGAACAGAGGGTAAATGGAGTATGCAACAGATCTACTAAAGGCAATTTTGGTTGCTGAAGTAACCTTCTGACATGCTTTAAGATATATATATATGTAGATTTGCTTAGAATAAAAAAGTCTTGCTGCCCCTTGAGTTGAAGGTAGCCATTAGAGCAGGTCAGAAAAGAGGGTCAGTGTTTTTCTGCCAAGACTTTGAGCAGTGGGAAGCTGTCAAGGTCCTTCAGGGGACTCCTGAAGATGCAGAATGCATGAATCACAGAAGAATGCGAAAAGACAACTTTAAGTAAGTGAACTTTTTTGGCAGAGAACTGGTTTGGGATACTAGCAGACATACTGACTTCAGGGAACTACCTCACTAGAGACTTTCACTCTGTATGATACCAGCAGCATTGAGATAAGTGATAGCAATTTATTATAGCTACACAGATCAGATTAGGCTTGATAGACAAGTAAGTACTAGTTTTTATCTCAAATTCAGATTTGGGCTCATTCTTAGAGTAGCCACTTATTACAAGTGGGTTATTCAGTAGTTTATATGAAGTACAATGATAATTGGTAGCTCCCTTTCAAAAATGAACAAAGGAAACTTTTGAGGAATAGAGTAAATTAACGTAAAGATGGAAAGCTAGTTCTGAAGTAATGTACAGGAGTCTGAGGAAAAGTACAGAAAATGCACAAGTAGCATTTATAGTGGCAGATGGCAGAAACTGAATGAGAACTGTCAGGAGGAACACGCAGTTTGGGAACTACAGTAGAGAAAGATAATACCCCTTGCCCTAAACCTACGTAGATGTAATGCCAAAACACAAGAACCACTAATTATGAAATAAATTCTGCACATCAACTTAACATGCTGCTCCTGCAAAAAACCAGAAGGTTGGTTTAGCAATCTGCTGTGCATGACAGAGCTGCTTTATGTTGAAGGTTCCATACCTCTTAACACACTGGTGCTGTCCATGCTGGACTGTCTTGTAAGCCAACACCTTTCCTAAGACCTAACGTTATGCCAGATGGAAAATGTTAAAAAACAGCAACTCCCAACTACTCTGCTCTTGTGAAACCCCACCTGAAGTACTGTGTCCAGTTCTGGAGTCCCTAACATAAGAAGGACACAGAGCTCCTGGGACATGTCCAGAGAAGAGCCACTGAAATGATCAGAGGGCTGGAGCACCTCCCCTGAGAAGACAGACTGAGGAAGTTGGGGTTGTTCAGTCTGGAGGAGGCTCTGAGGTGACCTTATAGCAACCTTCCAATACCTGAAGAGGGCCTACAAGAAAGCTGGGGTAGCGCTTTTTACATGAGTGTGTAGTATGAAGATAAGGAGCAATAGTTTAAAACTTCAAGAAGGGAGACTTAGGTTAAACACTAAGAAGTAATTATTTCCTGTGAGGGTTGTGAGACACTGGAACAGGTTGCCCAGGCAGGTTGTGGATGCCCCCTCCCTGGAAGTGTTCAAGGCCAGGGTGGATGGTCTAGTGGCAGCTTTCCCTGCCCGTGCAGGGGGCTTGGAATTAGGTGATCTTTAAGGTCTCATCCAACCCTAGCCATTCTATTCTGTATACCTCTTCCTGAAGGTGAAATCAACAAGCTTACAGACATCAGAAGACAAAAAAAAAAAGCACAGAGAACAATGTGCATGTGTGAGCTGATTGCAATCTTAAATACCATCTAAAATGAAGCATTTAAAAAATGAGATAGTTGGAAACGCATGTCAATGGCAGAGAAAGAATATACAAGGAGCAAGACTTCACAATGTGTAAGATCAATATTCATTATTATGTACTTTTCAAGACTCTCCTAAAATCTAAAGGTGCCTTTCTGAGATGATCATTGAAGGGTAGAAATAAAGGAGTTGTCACTGGATTGACTGGACAAAGAAAGCAAATTCGTAAATGAAATTGTTCACATAAAATTGAGTGGGATTAAGTAATTCACTAGGAATTCAAAGTTTTGTAAGCACTACTGCCATAAAACCAGCAGATAACATGAGCTTCTTGCTGACCTGGCTAACAGCATTACAGGGGTAATATTTTCATTTCACCTGTGTGAGTTGTTCCAATCTTTCCCAAGGCTGTGGATAACTGAGATGTGCTAACAGTGGGTTACAGTGTAAAGAAGCTTAGTCACATTTCTAATGGGTAACTGCATACAACAAAGTCTATCAGTGAGACCTTCAGTGCTTAACAATGTCAGCAGAGAGGCCAGAGGAATGAATATGACAAAGCTGAGGACTGACAGTTTCATGGTCACCAAATAGGAGGGCTTGCTGTGCTTCTGCAGCTGTAACAGATCTACCAGGCAAATACAGCACTCCTTGCTTAATCAGTCTGGTGCCTTCTACAGGTACTTAATTCACTCCAAATTAAAAGAAATACAGGTGCCTCCTCTGTTTATGTCATGATATGTAAGCATGGTACAGAACTGTACGCTACATTTTCATCAGTAAGGGCCATATTTTACTTTTAATACTCTTAATTACTTAAATACTTTGTATTTTAAGCCCTAAACTTTACTGTTTTGAAAGTATTCCAATTATTATATATACATATATATATATACACACACACATTCCTATAAACATAGGAAGATATAGTGGTGGTCTTCATTCCACCTCACATCCATCTCACAAAGTGATGACACACACTAAAATCAATCATGTATAGGCTGCTGTAGCATATTATACATGTTAATTCTGCAGTGAAAAAGTCAATTCTGGCCATTGTGTTTCAAAACATTTGCCTTTCATATTTGGCACAAAAGCAAAGACTTGCTCTTTGTTGTTGGTAAATCTTTTGGGAGTGAAATCCTGCTGTTGAGGCAGTAAATTAATTCTCAAGATAACTGAGAATAAATTCAGAGAAAAAAAAAGTTTTAGAAGTTAATGTATGAAATGCTGAAGAGAGAGCATACTTATTCAAAACAACGAAAAATATCAAGTGGTAATAAGTTCTGGTTAGCAGAGGAATTAGAGAAGGGTGAAGAGAAATGAAATGAAGTGACTAAAATGGGGATATTAACAGTGCCAGGAAAAAAATAAATAAAATAAGTGAGACTGTCCTCTGCAGAGAACTTACTAAGTCCCTACTTTAAACTTGCACTCATCACAAACCAAGCTATTAAAAAACTGTGGCAAGGCATGGTGAAATTTTTCAGCACAAGAGTGTACTAACCTTAGTGAATCTGTGACCTGGAGATTTGTGTAGAGGAAAATAATCTATCTAGGTACATAGGATTATAAATAAGAAGGGTAATCTACCATTCTTTGAAGTAAGAAAGCAATACGGATAAGCTATTAAAATAATATTTTATAACTGTGCTATAATATTTTATGCACATAGTAGTCTGAATGGAATTTAAGCTGCAATGGAGGAAAATGAGTATGAGTGAAATTCTGTATAACAAAGGAACCATCATAATATTTTAAAAAAGCAAATGACTGGAAAACCAGTCTGAAATTTTAAACTAGAAGAGTTGGAGGCAGACTGGGACAAAGTGCCCAGAGCTGCTCCACTGACCCTGGCAACTTTCAAGTTGCTCTGCTTCACATTTAGCTGTGACACACCTGACTGAAAATGAGTGCTCCCTACAGGTCCCTTTGGTGATTTCACTGTAACTGCTGCTGAGTAGAAGTTATTGAGGAGCGCTCATTTATTGCTCCACAAGCAATGAATCCAGAAGGAAATGCATCCAGGGTGGGCTGTCAGACACATCTTGGACAATCTCTTAGCCACTGGAGAGAGCAAAAAGGGAAACATTACACAGAAGCAAAGAAGGGGTCACAGATTAATACATTTTAAGGCCAGGGTGGGCTTAGAGTAGTGTAGGGTAGGCATGGAAATACAGCATAATAGATCTACCTAGGGACAACTGCCTGTTTAGATGTCTTTATAAAATCCTGTCTGTAAAAGCAAACCTAGGAAAAAAATTATGATTACTTCACTGAGCCTATGACTATTGTTTAAGCTCTTTCTTAACCTAAAGGCTTCAAATAAGGGTGAATCTACTCTGCCTGACAACATATTCTTTCTAATGGCTGATTCTTTAACTTATTCCATCAATGGTTAAAGGTGTGGCCTGTGGTCACAGGCAGCTCTGTGGGGTACCTCTTAAGAAGCTGTCAAAGACATTCTCAACACACTTCAATTCAAAATAGACTTAAAAACATCACACGTAAAAACACGTCATGGGGTTGAAAATCTGTGGCACAGAGACAATCATTGCCTCATTAATGGCAGTTCTAAATTACACTTCTGAAAAAAGACCGTGTTTTGGGCTAGTGAGGCAGAGTTTTGGTAGCTGGAAAGCCACACGGGTGGGTCCTGTGAGAAGCTGCTGGAAACTCACTCAGCTCCAGTTCTAGCCTGCCCTCTGGCCAAGCAGATTAGGGAAGATGGATGCACCCCTGCGAATAACATATTTAAAAGAAAACAAAACTGCAAAAGCCTTTGTAGAGGAGAGGAGAGGGGCAAGTGAGAATCACAGAGATATCAAGATTGGTGAGGAAGGAGGGTGAAGAGGTGCCCAAGCAGAGATTTCCCCACAGCCCACATTGCCATGGTAGGCTGTATCCTTGCAGCCCATAGAAGAGCGTGGTGAAACAATTTGTTAAGGACCATGGTGGGGCAAACATGGATCTTCAGCCCGTGAAGGATCATGGAGTGGTGATGTGAATTTGAGCCATTGAGGACATTGTGCCAGAGGAGGTGACTGTTCCTGAAACAGGCTGTGACCCTGTGGGCATCCCAGGCTGGAGAAGTCTGTGCCTGAGGGACTGCACCTGTGGGAGGTACTAATTTTGGAGGGGTATAGGAAGGACTCTTTCCTGTAAGAGGGACCCCGTGTTGGAGCAGGGGAAGGCTGTGAGGAGTCCTACTCCTGAAGAGGAAGGAGTGGCAGAAACAGTGTGTGGGCAACTGACCTTAAACCCTCACTTCTCGTCTCCCTGTAAGGACAAGGCAGGAGAAGAGCAATTTGGGCCCAGGAAGAAGGGAGGGATAGGGGGAAGATATCATAGAATCATATAATATGAGTTGCAAGGGACCTGTCAGGATCATCAAGTCCAACTCCTGTCCCAGAATCACACCCTGTGCCAGAGAGTATCACCCAAATGCTTCTTGACCTCAGACAGGTTTGACCACTTCCCTGGGGAGCTTGTTCCAGTGCTCAGACGCTCAGGTGAAAAACCTTTTCCTGATATCTAACCTAACCCCCCCCCGATTCAGCTTCCTGCCATTTCCCCAAATCCTGTCTTCAGACACAGGAGTGCAGAAATCAGTATCTGTCCCATCTATTCCCTTTGTGAGGAAGCCATAGACTGCAATGAGGTCGATCCTCAGCCTTCTTTTCTCCAAAATGAATAATCCGAGTGACCTCAGCCACTCCTCATAAATCATCCCTTCCAGAAACTTCACCATCCTTGTTGCTCTCCTTTAGATACTCTCCAATAGCTTGATGTCTTTTCTATACTGTGGTGACCAAAACTTCACACAGTACTCATGGTGAGGCCATTCCAGTGCAGAGCAGAGTGGGACAGTCACCTCCCTTGACTGGCTGGTAATGCTGTGCTTGATGAACCCCAGGACACAGTTGGCCCTCCTGGCTGCCAGGTCACACTGCTGGCTCATATTCAGTTTGCCATCAAGCAGGACCCCAAAGTCCCTCTGTGCCATGCTCCTCTTCAGCCACTCATTCCCCAGTCTGTACTTGCCACCAGGGTTGCCCTGTCCTAGGTGCAGAATTTGGCACTTGCCCTTGTTAAACTTATGTGGCTGGTGACTGCCCATCTCTCTAACCTGTCGAGGTCTCTCTGCAGGACCTCTCTGCCCTCAAGGGACTTGACCACTCCTCCCAATTTTGTGTCTTCCGCAAAGTTGCTTAAAATCCCTTCCAGTCCTGCATCCGAGTCATTGATGAAAAAGTTGAAGAGGACTGGGCCAAGGACGGAGCCCTGTGGGACCCCACCAGTGACCAGTCACCAGCCTGGTATTAGCCCATTCACTGTTGCCCTTCGTGCTGGACCTGTGAGCCAGGTGGTTAACCATTGCATAGCATGGTTGTCCAGCTGGATGCTGGACATTTTCTTCAAGAAGGTACTATGAGAGATAGTATCAAAAGCCTGCATGGAGTCCAGAAATATTAGATCCACTGGTTTCCCTTGGTCAGCTAGGTGGGTTACTTTGTCATAAAAGGAAACTAGGCTTGGCGAGCAGGACTTCACCCTCATGAAGCAGAGCTGGCTGTGACCAATGACTGTGTTGTCCTCCAGTTGTTTTTCAGTACTCTTCAGAATAATATTTTCCATAATTTTACCAGGCACTGAAGTTAGACTGACTGGCCTGTAGTTTCCAGGGTCCTCCTTCTTGCCCTTCTTGAATATTGAAACAATATTATCCAACTTCCAGTCAACTGGGATCTCTCCAGATTTCCAGGACCTCCCAAAAATAATCAAGAGAGGCCTAGTGATGACATCAGCCAGCTCTTTGAGGATTCTTGGACAAATGCCATCAAGCCTCATGGACTTGCAGTGATGTACTCCCTGCACAACCTTAGGGTCAGCTAAGGGTTGATCCTTGTTACAGTAATGTTCCTCCAGTTCTGGGCACTGAGGTCTCCTTGATCAGTGCTGAAGACAAAGAATGCATTAAATAACTGCTTTGTCTGTATGCCTGTTGGCGAGGTGACCGTTCTCGTCTTATAAAGGACTGATCTTGTGTCTACGCTGCCTTTTACTGTTAATGTATTTGAAAAAACTCTTGTTGCCCTCCACATTTCTGTCCAGTTTCAGCTCCAGTTGAATTTTTGCTGCTTGGATTTTCTCCCTACAGCAGTCAGCAGCAGTCTTCAAGCAGTATTTAAGACGTAGTCGTGTTTTCTTTGTTTCATGTTCTTGTAGACAAAATAATTTTTTTCTCCACAAACTGAATTTCTTTTGCCTGTGACCATTACTGGGGAGGGAAAACCTCACTGTCCTTGCCTCAGTTAACAAGTCTTTGGTTGGATTTTCTTCCCCCTATCCCACAGAGAGGGGTGAGTGAGCAAAGGTGTGATTGTTATTGGCTGGACCTAAGCTACAACAGACTGCCACAAAACAAGAGCAGGTATGTCCTGCTAGTAAGGCTATACTGCAGTATCTGTAGACTTGCAAATCTTTAAAACTTTTTCATTAACTAGACAGAGACTCCAGTAATGAGCTAGAGTCTAACATAGCTCATGATGTTTTGACCCTTCAGTGTGCTATCAGGCCCACTCAGTTTCCTATCTTTTCTTGTGAACAACACAGACTTGAAGGAGTAAAGGAAGAAAGCAAAGAACTGTTCTTTTTCACACAGGAATAAAACTGCAGATTTGAGAATATGCAAGAACAAAAGCTGTAGAAATTGCCTGGAATTTCCTCCATTTTCAGCCATCTGGCTTTCACTGCTTTGCTTCTCTCTCCACTCCTCCATACATGTTTACCAAATATTTTCAACACACATTGACCAAGCTATTGAGAAGTTATAATTAATAACACAGTTACAACATCCTCTTTCACCCCTTTGGTAGAGTTTGTTGGCTCACTATGAGATGCTCATGCTGTTCCAGTTATAAACAAGAACAATTGTATCTGATTAGATGACGACTGACTGTATTTTGGACTGTGAAGGCTGAGGAAAAGATACATTTTGGATGTGAGTAATTTTGTTGTTGAAAACAGTAAAGCCAACATTGAAACAGGGTATTTCTGATTATTTTTGGAGTAATTTAGAATACAAACACAGCCGTTAGCAGAACTGAGTGATCTGCGCTTTCATTTTTTGAGCTTAGAGAAGATGCTTTTAGACACTGAACAGCTAATTGGCATTTACTTCTGCTAAGACCATACTCTGCTTAAGTAGTGCTATGTAAGTCTGGAAGTGGAATAGCCTGATTTACACAAATTAAGTAACTGGATGACTGAAATAAAATGGTCATGGTCTTCATTCCTCTCCTTCCTGGAGAAAGCATGCTGGGTCTTCCAGTACCTCAAAACAAGCTATATTCTTTTTATAGAAACATCAAACCAGAGAACAGCAACTTAGTGATATGAAATTTTACTCTGTACCTACTGTATCAAAAATCAGTTATTATCTCCCAGGTTTGCAGCTGGCTCCACAGCATTTCACTGTTTCTTAGCTCAGTGCAACGTGAGAAATTTTCTTACACTCTTTTCCAGGAGAATTTTTCTGCTATTGTTCTTGAATAATAAGCAAAAAACTCTCAACAAAGTCTGACACCACAGGATACCGAGCTGCCTTGGGATTTTAATATGGATGAAATCTTCCAATTTTTATGCAAAACTCTTACTGGTTCAGCTGTGAATATCTGAAGACATATTTATGTGGTTCAGCTTTTCTGTCTCTTCAGTGGACTCAGAGTAGCAATGCACTGAGCTATTAAGCTAAAATTTAAGTGGAAATTAAAAGGCTTTCTCAGCTGCTTTACTGGCACCATGACCTCTCTCATTTGAGAAACCAGAGCAATTAGCAATTGAAGTGGATAATGATATCACACACTAATTTTAAAGTGAAGGATTAAGTGAGCAACAAGGTCTTCAAGTCTACTCAGTAGGATGCAAAAAGAATACAACAGTGAATATCCCTTTGGCATGATTCTTCTCAAGTGTCCAAAAAGAACGATAAACCAGAACCAGAATGAAATATCACTTTATTGACTGCTCCTGCAGGTGCCTTACTTCTGTATGCTTTCTGACCCTCCAGAAAGGCTTACTGGATTCTGTGGTTCAGTGCATATATTTACCTCTGTTAGGCCAGCTAAACCAATGGTTAACCAGGAAAGGCACTCACAACTAAACCTTTGAGAGACTATGGAGAATGCCACAAGTAATCAGAGATGCCTGCAGGAAAATAACATTAATCCTAGAAGTTCTGATTTTCAGATGTTCTCCCTCTTAAGCTAAACAAGATCTTTAACTGTATTAAATTCTAGACAGACGCATTAAATTATATGCATGTTGGGATGTTTTGGTTCAAGAAACAGCACTGGAACAATTTCTCTAAATATATTAGGAGGGAATTTTTTTCCTCTTAGAAAAGACTTCTCAGCTTTTTCTTCATGCTCTGGACAACATTCACTTGTCTACTGAGACATTCATTACCACCTCAGTTGCCTTTTCAGCGGACTGCCTCCTCAACCCACCACACCTACATGTTCCAAGAGTCACTTACACATCAAGGACATTTTAGAAAAGTATTTTTTTATATTTTTAGCTTCTGTTAATACACTTTAGCAGCTGGAAAACAGAGAGAAGAGCCAACACCATGAGATCAGCCAGCTCTCTCTATATGCTGTCAGCAAAAGCTCTAGGAAGTATCAGTTGTTCACAGATTGCGTTTTGGGAACTTCTTTAGTGGGGACCTAAGCTCGCAGCCACAGCATAATACAAGTTTTGGACTTGTCAGTCAATATCAGTGCCTTCATCACCATTCATAAGAGCAGGATTTTAGCCTTGGTTTCCATAAGACTCCTGTATTAAAACTTCTTGAATTAGAATCTTGAACCATCTTATGATAAAACAGAAAAACATAAAACTTCTTTTTTCTTTTTCTATGTGTTCTATTTGGAAGTCTTAAGACTGTTGTAATTAGTGAATATAAAGCAGTAATATCTACCCACCAAATACTATCAGTTTAATTTATATACCATAGTTTATAATACAATGGCATTAGTAGATGTAGCATTTCAGAAGTTTGCAGGACACAAGGAAGTCATCCTTTCACAGCATGCCTGGGAGATGCACCAACTTTCCTTTTTGCTACTCTTTCCATTAGCAATGCTGCCAGCTGTCTGAACCTTTGAGTTTCAGGCCTGCTTGCTCTTACCAGAAGAGCCATTTTGCAGAACATGTGCTGTTCTTCAACCTGTGCCACTTAAATCTCTGCAGACAGGCAGTTTTCTCCAGACTAAGGGGTCTGCAGGGAGAGGAGTTGTATATACAGGGAAGGGAGTAATTTCCCCTTTACTCAATTGCAGCCCTAGGGGTTGTCCTGGTTTGGGCCAGGATAAAGGTGATTTTCTGGTTTGTACTTTTGCTTTCAGATAAGTCTCTTGTAAGTAGTTGCACTTGCTGAAATTAACAGCAAGTTTCTCAGACAGTGTCTGCTTCTGGGACTGATAACACTCCATGTTTATAGTTACTGACAGAGACTGGCATGCAGAGCCAAGGACACTGCTCAGCTCTCAGGAACATTTTACCTTCCAGAAGGAGTAAGGAGGTCCCACCTGAAACCCTCCTTTGGGGAGGACCAGACAAGATAGATGCCCGAATTGACCAAACAGAGTATTCCAGCCCATACACGTCATACTTGGTATAAATTTGAGGGATCACAAGGGTCAAACCCTTCTTCTTGCTTCCTTCTTCTTCCTGCCCTCCCTGCTTCCTTCGGCATCCTGAGAGGATTCTGTCTGTCCCTCTGCCTGTGGTCCTGATCCATACCAGCCTGAATCTGTGTGTTCCTGCCCCCAGCTCCCGACCCGATCACTGCTGCTGACCCCAGGAGTCCAGCCTGGACTTTCCCAGGGCTGCCCTGCAGCCTCACTGGTGACATGAGAGTTATTGGGGGGAAGGGGAGAGGAACGTGGTATAAATTTTCCTGTATATTTGAATATTTGTATATATTTAGTAATTTTTTTCCTATTTATCATTACTGTTTCATTAAAGTTGTGTAGTTTAGTTTCCAACCCATAAGCCTCTCTCCCTTATTCTCTCTCCTTCCTTTATGAGGGAGGAGAGGGGGATTAATAGAGAGCAATCTGTCATTCGGTTTAATTGCTGGGCCAGTGTTAAACCGTGACAGGGGTGAATGAAAGTTTTTCAGTCTTCCCCTGCTACCTCCATCCCCTTTCAATTCTTCATGGTCTGATTCTCACCTACAGTCTGATAATCTTGCAGTCCATGGGATGGACTGCAAGAACAAGGTTATTTTAAACTGGCTCCACTCTGGTAGCAAGGTAACCACAGTGGTATGGACCGTTTTTAATAATTTTTAATTAATGATTAATTAAAAATGTATTCACCCAGTTTCTCAGAACTCCCATAAACACTGGTGCACATGAGTGTGCCTTATTTTTTCATAACTGTGTACATTTATTTTCCATGTCAGAATCAATGGGTGACAAATCTCCTACCATGCATTCTCACTTAAAATGACACCGCAAGCTATAAATTACAGTGAGATTTCCACCGACAAAGCTCTTTTCAAGTATTACTGTAGTATTTGTGTGTTATTGCCAGTACTACAAACAATTTAGCAAAATTACAGTATCCTCATAAGCAATTTTTGCAGTGCTTTGGTGAAATGTGTCAGCTTCCAAAGTACAGGAAGGAACAGTTTCTGCAAAACCATCTGTGAGAGGGAAGGTTGGAGAAGTGTCCTTAAACTTGACACCACTCTTAGTAAAGTTAAACCAATCCATATACCGTCTGCCTGCAGGACCTGATCTGCAGGCAAGTGGAATGGTTTATCCTTTGGTTTTACCACCACTTTGCACTTCTGCAGTCTGAGACAGAGCATGTGTCAGGATTCCAGACCAACCGGTCACTGAGTATGGGGTCACGTTGTTTAAAAATCCCTTTTTTTTTTCCACAATTGTTAGTGTTTAATTGGCTCTGGAAAACATACTGGCCTGTGATCACTCACACTTGGGAATTTGGTGTTTGTGGTTTTTTTTTGGTTTTTTTTTTTTTGGTTTGTTGTTGTTTTTTTTTAATTCATATTTAACAATGTCTGGACAAGACTGAAAAGTCATGGCCCAGGTATCTTCACCTGTGATAACATCACTGACCTACCTGTGCCTATCTGCCATCTTATACAAGCAGAAGAGTTTTACTCACTTGTATCACTTCTGCTGACTTCTTATCAGTTAAAAGGAATCCCAGGAGAGTGACAAAAATGTGCTGAGTCTTCGGTTTTACCAACCTGGGGAGCCATTTTAGGCTCTCATTTGCATGTTTCACTCTTGTACTTCAGGAGTCATTTCAGTAATGCACAGATCCAAGCACACCTGGCCCCATATATCTCAGATTTATGGAGAGCTTGAAGATCAGTTTCCCAGCTTCAGCAGTGATCACATCTCTCTTAAGTCTGGAAAAGAAACGTATACCTGATGATAAGATGTAGGAGGCATACCTTGGGGGACAGGGATCCAGGCTACAAGCTTTCAGCAGCTGTGGAGGACGGCGGCTGGTCACACACAGAGTCTCTTCTGCAGTCTCCCTGGTCTGTTTGTTCAGGCAGGTCACCACAGCTTCCTGGACACCTGCATGCAACAATGCATGGTCACAGACATATCTGGGGGCCTGCTCTGCACCCAGACATGCAGCTGAGGGTAGAGATGAGGCCAGTGGTACTGTGCTGGGGCTGCTGTGTGTAGGGAAGCACAACCTCACACCCAGGGCTTGCAGAGAGTGAGGAGGCTGCCTGCCACACCGGGGTGAGGTGTTTGCTGCCCACATACAAGCAGCACTGATGGTTTCACTGATGGCACATCCTCTCTGCCTAATGGTCTGAGGAGGGCAGTGTGAAGACCTACCAAGGAGATATATTTCATGGCATAATGAATCTAAGTGAGCAGGGAAAAATCAAAGTCCCTCTTCTCCCTTCTGCTAATGAAGACTGATGCTAAAGCAGTCTTCTGTAACTTGCGATTTTCCAGACAGAGTCATACACTGGTTACTGCACCTGTTCTTTCCTGCTGCCCAGACAACAGGGAGATGACCTGACCAAAACACTGTGTGAGATGCTGGGCTTTTACTCGCCCTGGCTTTCAGTCTCACTAGGTGTCTTGATTGCAGTGAAAAAGCCTGACCTTCACTCACCACTTACCTTCCCTAAACAGAAAATTGTGTATTTGTCAGTCAAGCAGGCTGAGGTGTGAAACTGGCTTTGACTTCAGCATGCTGTATCTTAAGCAACAGTATGATTGCCATGTGTGTGAAAGCAAAGTAAAACAGTGTCAGACAACTCAGCTGCCCTCAGTTACTCTGTTGCATACACAGACCTGCACCTAAACTTAAGGTACAAACCCACAAGGTGTATGACAACTAGGGCAGCTGTGGGCACTAAGAGACTGAAAGATTTGGCTATTGTGTTTTAACTCAGGAAATACTTGTCAATGTCAAATTTCTTACGTACTCTTCACTGTACCGGCTAATATGTCACTTTTCTTATGAAAAGCAAGAATATTATAGATTCTTTTTTTAATCACGAGCTTAGAGAGCTAGAAAATCAGGGATTGCAACACTAAATGCCATAAAAAATACACAGTGAGAGAGTTTATACTTGTTCCACAGGGGGTCTGAGGATAATAACTGGCCTGAACTTCCTAAAATCTAATCCACAGTGGTTCAAAGGAAAGTTAATGTATGCTTTTTACATTCATCCCCACTTCTTCAGTTAGAAAAAGATTAGCTGAACTCATAAAAATTGCATGATCTTCTCAAAACCAACAATTAGTTTTACAAAATATCTCACAATCTTTTGAAGGCAAAAGGGTCAAAAAGAAAAATGCTGCTGGAAGATCTTTAACAGCTCCAAGAGCAGTGTAACAGAAGTGACAACACCTTTTTATGTTTCTAATGCCACAGCACATGTTGTTAGGCAAACAATGATATCATATTATTCAACAGGACCAAATTGCTTCATGGTTCCTGTGCTCCTGGAATTATTAATGGATTCATTCCCCTTTTTCCCTCAGTACAGGCTGAGGAAAGACCCACAGCAAAGTGGCATCTTGAGCAGTTTATTGACTCTTATATGCGCAAGGGCATGCGTATGACTCAAGAACTGACACTGTCTCCACTCTGTTCAAGGTGCTGAAATATGACATTTTTGGACATGGACATCAACACTGAAATTACTAAAGTTCCTGAAGTCAGCCAGCATTGTTGTGGATTTTCTTCCTTACAAGGCGACTCAATATTTTCAAGCCATTTTGCTATTCAAACAGTCCCTCACAGGACTTAAAAAATACAAAAAGGATTACCAATTGTAAGAATAGAACAAATGCTGGTGATTTACTTCTAGAAAATAAAAACAATTAAGTATATATACATAAATAATATCCCTCCAAGCTTGTCATGATCATTATCTTTCCATCTCATTCATTTTTCTCTTGAGCATTTTGGTATATTGTATAGAGCCAACAGAGGCATATGGGTTCCCTGGACAGACTGCTCCTGGCTGCAGAGCAGAGGTGGCTCTCTACCTGATGGGAGATGGCACCATGTTCAAGTTACTGGTCTCTACTTTTCATTGATCACTTGTGCTGGCCAGACAGCAAGACCAGTCTGATGAAGCCTGGAAAGGACTGCTAATTCAGAAGTATGGAAACAGTGAAAGTGCTCTTCTTAGCTCTATGGAAAGAAACCACGGAGTTCTGCCACATGCTGGTGACATCATTTTGTTTCCTAGAGACAGAGATTACTTGCCACCTGTATGTGCTGGATCAAAATTTTGTAAACTAAGTGTATTTCCACAGCTTTGCTTTGTCTTTGAACTGTGTCACTAATGAGCTCTTGATCAATGGTTATCAGCTACCATAAAACATTTCTGTAATGTGTGTTTCAGTGCTAGCCAAGTGATTGACTGTGAGACTTTAAATTCAGCCTTTTCACTGTTTTCTGGTTTTGTTTTGTCAAATTGATCTAGCCAAGCTTTGATACTATACTCTTCACTTTTCAGTATTCAACCTACCCCAAACCTCCCAGTGAGTTAGTTACCAATGCTTATTCCTGACACCTAAGTCATCTCTCATGGCATTTCCAGTGATATTAGCCTATTCTTCCAGCATTCTGATCTGCTCATTATAATTTCCTTTCAGATATTCTTACAGCTCTTCACCTTTTAAAGATGTTGGTAGGATCAGTAATCTTGTCTGACAGCATGAGTATTGAAGAAAAGCCTGAAAATAACCAGGCTGTCTCTGCTGGACTATGGACTGACAGAAGTTTCTGGCTCAAATAGCCTGTTCCAGTGACACAATTAAAAAAAAAATTAAAAAAAAAAAATTAAAAAATGTCTGGCTAGGTCCAGCAGAAAACAAACGTGCTCAGAACCACTTTTTTCAGGTTCTCCTTGAATCTCTCACTGAGTGTCTCAGCATCTTGATAGCATCTGTCCCTCTGTTTTTTCATAGGTCAATGTGTCAAATGGTTATGCTAGTTTAAATGGCTTAAAGCTTATGCTTTAAATTGAGGGTATGTCATTGAATATTGAGATGATATAAAGATCTTTGGATATCTACCAGGAATGTCATGGCACAGAGATAATTAAAAAGCATGTATAAACATTTGTTTGCCAAGTAACAGAATCCTAAGCATTGTTTACTGCACAATACTACCAGAATAAAAAGCTGTCTGCTTTAAAAATCCTCTACTGAGAAATCAGTTCTCAGTAGGAAATCACAATATACAAGGGTGTAAGAGTGGGATGTGAATCTCATCAGTTTAAGTTCACTTGCAAAATACCATCCAATATATGTTTATACCTAACAGAATAGAATAATTGTAACATGATATTTGATGACAGTTTTGGGAAATGCAGCCACTAACAGCAGAATAAATGGCTAACAAATTCCTTCTGCTTGCTACTTCTGGGAGGTGAAAGGTTACTTCTGCATCTATCCAATTTCTTCTCTTGAGACTCCAAAACCAATAAAATTAGCTTGACCAGTCTTGCACCTATGGCTATGAGAATACCTGATTTAGCATCTGCTAATCTGGAGTATTTGGAGTCCATCTCAGACAAGAAAGAAATCTTGACTAAATTTTTTTGCTGATGATTGATAGAAAGAAATCTTGGCTAAAATTTTTTGCTGCTGATTGATTGATTTAATTTTAAAAGAAAAATATCACTGCTTCATCAGTCTCTCTGCACTTTATCAGAAAAATATACTCACTGCCATTATATTTTTTAAAATTACTTCATTTTAAGAGGATATTTCTTGACAAGATTTAGGTTTCAGAATTCACAGTTGTAAGTGTGACAAACTGTTACTGTGATCTAGTAGCCCCAGTGTAGACAGATACTTCTGTACAGTCAGTATTTGTCCCCCCTTAATATATGCTAGTTATTAGTTATAGCCTTATATTTTTTAGTAGGAAACAAAAGAATATTAACAAAGGCCTACAAACTCCCCATGAACTGCTCTAAACACTGTCTAATGTAAGCTAAAAGTAAGCATAGAAGACCTTTGCATTATTTCCTACTAACAGTGGTTTTATAAGTTTGTAACTGATGGCTGGTCAATCTGTTCAGCTTACAGTATTAACCACTAAAAAAGTGCTGAGTGTTTTCCAGTTTTCTCTCATCCATTTTGTATTCATCTACAGCAATCCTTTTTTAGATAGCCTGAAAACTGTTATGTAAAAAGACAGCAGCTGGAGAAGTCTAGGCCTAATTGAAAAATAATGGAGTAGATGTATTTCTCAGAACAAGCTAGACAAAATGATTGGAAAACAAATTGTATCAGAGAACAGTTCATTGATATCCTGTAACACAGAACCTGAGCCCTTGATTAACTTTGAGAAACTCAAGTGCCAAGCCTGCTATCTTCAGAGAATCACACTGTCAGTGCTTTTTTAGTGTATGTTTTCTTTTGTACTGGGATTAGAGCTAATGTCACATAGTGACAGGAGTCAGGGAACTAGCAAGCCCTTAGAATATCACTGATTTAATGCATGTGCTATGCGAGGACAACTTACTTCCACATGTTTAAGCTTGCAGAGAACAAATCAAGGGATAAAAACTAGAAATAACATGATTCTTCACCTCTACCACCAGACTGCTTTAACATTTAGCTTTTTTTTGCATGACTGCCTTTTGAATGATCAGCTGATACAAGGAAATACAAATACGACATAAATTGATCACTCTTGGTGACAGCCTGAGTTTGGAGCCTGGGTGTCCTGGCCTAAAATATGTTGTGCATATCTATTGTTTCACACACACACACACCCACACACCCAGTTTTCAGACATGCCTTTTCAAATACATTTGGACTTGATAATACTACAGTTAAACTCCATTATCTTAAAGGTCTATTCAGACCTAAATGATTCTATGACTCTCAGTAGCTGTGGCAAAGCAGCACATCCATGGTTTTTAACAGCAAAGCATGAACATGAAAACGAAAAGCAAATTCATCATAGAAACAATATGCACTTACCTCCTCCACAGGACTCTGAACACTCCGTAAAACCCTCGTATTCCCAGTCATAGAGCTCATCAAACTCCTGCAAGCTGCCATACAGCATCTCAGTTTCCTCTGGGGTATATTCGGTTGCCTCTCCACTGCAGGGACCACTGTAACAAGCTCTCTGAGACACAGGTTTGGGACCTTCACACTCATCAATGGGCAGGTCAGCCACAGACTGAGAGAAAGAGAGGAGTACTTGGCATTTCACAAGCCGCACTTGGCTGCCCACTCCACAGGTGACACTACAGGTGGACCAAGCTTCAGGAATAAACCTGTGAGAGGAAGTGAGCAGGGCAAGTTATGTCCACAAAAAGCCAGGCAAACAAAAGGAGTATGTCCTGATGAGGCCAAATCCTATTTAATGAGAAACAAATGCTCCATGCCATTGTCATTAATGCTGGGCCTGGCTCACACCAGAACGCTCACCAAACAGCTATTATAAAACACAGATAAAAGCCATCAGATATTGTTGAAAACTCAATGATAACAGTGTAAGGGCTCTCATCCTCATGTGGAGTGTCTCCTCATATCCAGGAAGAAAAGTGCATACTTAGAGCACCTGCATTGATCCTAAAATGTCTCAGCACAGGGCATGCTTCAGACTCCCATAGCCCACTCTTTGTCTCTCACTACCTAATTTTTTTCAAGGATTCAACCTGTATCACCTTTGCCTTAGTTTAGTCATTAGTCACTAGTAACTAGGGAACAGGCTTCTTTTATCAGATAGTTGCAGTATTACATGGGAATAATTTCAACTATTGTTCTGATATTGCAGTAACCATTTTTAAGCCTTAATTTGAAGCCATAAAAAAAGATAAATAATCCACTATTTCTTCAGCTGCCCTTGTTTTCTTAAAACACTTAATTTGTCTTCTCCTTAAAAAAAAAACCAATGTGTGCCGTTTCTATTCTGGGTTCTGGCTTTTTCACTTGTCTCACTTACAGGAACACTTATATTCTCTGAATTTTTGCCTCTGAGAGTCCATACATACCTTAATTAAATTGCCTTGCAGCCAGACAGCAGTACAGTAGGCAAAATTGACTAAATTAATTTTTTTGTTTGTTTGTTTTCTTCAACAGTGAAACAATTTCTCAATTTTTCTGTGCTGTCACCACTTTTCCAACATTTTAAAAAAAGAAATGTCAGAAACTAGTCTAGCATTTTACTCTAAGTAACCAAACAGAAAGGTCACATTCTACTCCATACTACATTGCTGCCACCTTGCTTATATGTAACAAACCTCGTCTTGCTCATGTTGATCTATTCTGATTCCTAAATATTTCTGGAAACAGTGGTTCCAGGGTACTCCCTGACCTGCATTACTTATTCTTAAATACCTGATGATGGTATTAAAGCACTGTAGTAATGAATCCAGGTTATAGGGTAATTCAGATAGCTTTGTCTGACTGTCTTGTCTTCTCTTTTGCCCATTCTGCCAAGGGTTGAAACAGAAAAGCAAGTAGTTGGATCTGGCACTGATCCCTGAAGAACCTCATGGGAACAATCCCTATTGATAACACTCTCCAGAACAAGTGTTTTGTATCTGTCAGCTCCTTTAAACTCAGCAAGTTTATTGTGGTATTTGTGAGGGGTTGTGTTTTTTGGTTTTTTTTTTGTTTGTTTGTTAGTTTGTTTGTTTTTGTTTGTTTGCTTGTTTTTTTGTTTCTTTTGTTTGTTTTTTTGTTTTGTCTTGATTTGGTTTTTTAATTAATATTTTTGAGTGCTAATTTAATGAACCCAAAGCTTTTTGTGATAAGGTCAACTGCCTGACAGAAATTTACATCTTGCAGCAACTAGTCATATCCATTAACTAAATGTATCAAATGAATCAGAGTTTATGGGATGTATTTTTGATTAAGACATGGCTATCACTGATAGTATCCCTCTCCTTTTGGTCTTTATTGTTCCAGGCCACACCAAACTTAGACAGTTTTGCCCAGGCTGGAAGGCAAGACACACATCTGTCTCTTCTATGGACTAAGGACACTCAGGGCTATAGGAAATTAATTTCTCACTTTGAGAATCCCATGAACAGTCTGACAGGAAGAAAAAGGAAGTTTAGTTTTGTAATCAACATCATTGACATTATTCTTCATTATTCACTTTTTCCCATACTGTCTTTCTCTATTTGACAAAAGGACTTTGCTTCACTCAGGGTTTAAAAATAAAATCAAAACCCTGGAAAGGAACTTGGTGTCTCCACAGCAGATATGTACCATGATCCTAGGCTGAAACAGCACAGTCTCCTAGAGCAGCGACCGTGCATCTCATTATCCAGTTTTTGTGGGTGTTCATTTTATCAGGTTATAAACCTGGTATCTACTGCTAATACTGTATACAGGAAGTAACAGAAAGGAAAGAAATGGATTGTATTTATTATTGGAACATTTGAAACTGTTAATAATGGTGCTACAAAGACCACAAGATATTGTTCTGGAGCTAAGCCTTTAAGAAACTTATAATGCAAATTCTATTTCCCTGCTCTAAGACATTTTATCTTAAAAGATCAGTCTGGTTTCAACGATGATATCCTTTATTTTGAAAGGATTATAGTTTTTAAGAGTACAGGTGGGCCACTGACCTTGTTTTCTCTCAGGTTATGCAACTGCTATATACAAGCTGACGTGGAAAATCTCCTGCCAGAGATTGAACTGTTTGTGTTTGTCACTATGATGTCTCTTGATTAGTTTAACTTTATAGCTTCTTGATTTGACAAAATAAGAGGTAGAAAACTTAATCAGTTTACAAAGAAAAGGCACTGGTCTTCATCAGAAACTGTCCTCCTTATATTTTTAACCTTGTGAATTCTTGTGTAACTTTACTTTGTTGAAGAGCCTCTGTGTTCCAAACTGAAAGGGGTTATATTTTTCCAGGTACTAAAATTATTCATTTAGAAAAAAAGAGATACTTCATATATTCATAATATTTACACATGATGTATATCACACATACAAACAAAGGAAAAAAAGGCAGAGGACACAATAGGGAATTAAGAACATTATTAAAGCAGACTGGATCCCTTTTGAAATTAAGCTTGATCTATAAATGCCACATATTGTATTATTTTACTCTAGTCAGCAACTCATAAGGAAAACACTGGAATACCCTCAGGAAATTATACTTTACTCAGCTTCCTAAGCCAAATTTCTACATTGTAAGTGATAAATTTGGAAGTGTAATTTAATTATAATATAAACGTTAGCTGCCAGAAGAGAGAACTGGTAGAATCAAAAGAGATGAAAACAAAAAAAGAGGGGGAAAACCAAGAAAAACCTGCAAACAAAAACTCCATATAGGACTTATCATTAGATACAAAACATTTATTCAGTGTGAATGTATAATATAAATAGACAATGGTTCTGGATTTTCTGTCATAGAATCATAGAATTTTCATGGTTGGAAGGGACCTTTAAGATCCTCTAGTTCTGTGGGCAGGGACACCTCCCACTAGATCAGGTTGCTCAGAGCCCTGTCCAGCCTGGCCTTAAAAACTTCCAGGGATGGGGCTTCCACCACCTCTCTGGGCAAACTGATACAGTGCCTCATCACTCTCATAGTGAAGAACTTCTTCCTAACTTCCAATCTTTATCTCCCTTCCTCTAGTTTGAATCCATTTCCCCTACTCCTATCACTACCTGACATCCTGAAAAGTCCCTCACCAGCTTTCCTGTAGTCCCCCTTCAGATACTGGAAGGTTGCAATAAGGCCTCCTGGAGCCTTCTCCTCTCCAGACTGAATAACCCCAACTCTCTCAGTCTGCCTTCATAGGAGAGGTGCTCCAGCCCTCTGATCATCCTCATGGCCCTTCTCTGGACACACTCCAGCACTTCCATTTCTTTCTTGTAATAGGGGCTCCAGAACTGGGCACAGAACTCCAGGTGGGGTCTCATGAGAGCAGAGTAGAGGGGGAGAATCACTTCCCCCGACCTGCTGGCCATGCTGGCTATGGCTTCTGGTCATCCAAAATCCAAGAAATTACAAAGGCTTTCAAATATCTTTGTGTGGCCATTAATGATAAATGTTGTAAAATGATGAGTACGAAACAGAGAACATATATGAATAGTAAGCAGTCAGTTCCATGCATTTAAGGTTATTTGTTCTGAATATAGTGTACCTTCCACTGCACAGCATTGCGCTTTTCTGTATACTTACATCTGGATCTTCTCTGAAAATGGAAGCAGTGGAATAGATTTACTGAGACGTATGTTTTTTAGAAATCAGGAAGTGATGGAGGTGTTCCAGTTGTCACTGCATTTTGTTTAATTAAACCCTGCTACAATAACAGTCCCTATAACAACAACTCTAATAAATAAGACAAAGGCAGTAACTAGTTTCAGTAATGTGCCAGTAGCAGCTGTCAACCAGCACACAATTTTACTAAGAGCCGTACAAATGAAAAAGGCTCCTCTTGCCTCAGAGGGATTATATTAAATATTCCATAGTTCATCTCATACTTCTCAGTGATTAGCATGTTGCCATTACATCAAAGATGGTCTTTTATTCCCCTAGGTAGCAGACATGACAGCGATTCTTCTCCAAAGGAAAACTACAGCAGTTAGTGTGTTCTGAGAGCTCTGACGAATAATTTAAAAATTATTAGTTTGCTGCTGTTTTAGAGAGATCACTACTTGATGGAAAAGTGAAAGCTGGAAGGAGGGAAAACCATGACTTTGTTTTGTTTTGACTGACTTAACAGTGTCTGCAGCTGCTCAACTGCTGGAGTGCTGCCTACATCACAGCAACCAGCTGTGGGATGGCTAGAGGGTCCCTCTGTCTACCACCCCCCCAAAATGGGCATCTCCGTGAGCAGCAGTGCTCTCAAGCTGTAAAAGGAAAAAGTTTGCAATGCAAGGTGGAAAACTCTTCAAAGAAACCCAATGGTTAAAAATTGATGGTGCTTGTAGACAAATTCCTTGACCTCTGGGCACTTCTATGATGACAGATGGGCAACCTTTTCCCATTATATGAACATTCCTGCAAAACAGTGACTTCTGGGTTTAAAGTGGCATAGTATTTTTCAGTGTTTTTTATTAGCTCTTGAGGTTTCAGAATTTGCACAGTTGTTGTTCAGCTGAAGAAACTACTGTTGCATCAATTATTCAATGTACATGAGCATGTGATGGGCTTTTCCAGTTTTGTACAATCACTGAAAATATATTTTATTTATTTTAATATGGCAGCAGAGACAGGTTATTGTGTTTACATGTAAAGCACTTAATACAGAATAGTGGTCAAACTGTGAAATGTACAGCAGTCCAGCCTTCAGGCTATACATCTGATGGATGTCCAAGTACAAGTGAATTGAAGTTGTCCATGTAACTTCATCCACACATGAGCAGTGGAGAGATACCACTTGATCAGCTCATTTTTGCAAGGGCTATTTGCAGTTGTAGGTATTATTATTCACATTCACACATGAGAATGTCTCTTTCAGACAACAGTGTGTCTAGTGGTTTGTTTTCTGTTTTTTGTGGTTTTTTTTTTTTTTTTACATCTCCTTTAAATTATGTAAAGAGAATGTATTTAATCATCTAGATTTTGTAGGCTAAAATGTGCTATGCAGTGATCACTTTTATACAAAAGCAGTAAAGATGATGTCAAAATTTAAGTTGATAACAGCAATGAAAATACCCATTCTTAGCCTTGGGATAATGGTATTTTCTTCCTTCAGACTCTGGTGTAAAGCCTAGTGTACATTCCCACCATATAGACACATATGCTTAACTGTAGAAGTCAGAAGAAGCAAGGCACAAAGACAGAGGCAATGCTCAGTAATGGAAGACCTTCCACAGCAAGTCACAGTGGATGACACCCATGTAGAGCCACGGCCAAGTTTTGTGAAGATCCCCAGAATACTTAATGTATATAGCCACAGCCCCTTCTGTCTAGAATTCATATTCCTAACAACACGTGTTATGAAGAAAAATCCAAGTGTGTATGTAGACCGATGTCCTTTGAACTATGGAAATACCTCATTTTCTTCACTGCTGCTTGATTGGGTATTGTCCTTAATTTTTATTGCCTAATGTGGTTTTTTTTAAATCCATTTGGTAAATCCAGGGTTCAAATACCGCCTGAGGTTTAGAGAAATGCACATACTGAGTGTTCAAAGGCAAAAACACCCATCTATTAAGGCATCTAAAATCAGATAGTACTGGTGAAATAAAATGTTCAGTGGCTTGTTCAAAGGTCTAGAAATTTTCAGTGATAGAACCAGAAACTGAGCTCAGATTTCCAGACTCCATGTCTTGAGCTAAATTGCAAACCTGTCCTTTTATCCAGGAAAGGCCATTTGGCCCCTAGAGTTTCAGGTGTGGATAAAACCAGAGGATGCTCACACACATCACTGAAAAGCTGCTGGTGCCATTGTTCAGAGAATGAAACAAAGACCACCCACTAATAAAATCTCAGGGCTCCATCTATAAGAGTAATGTCACCAGAGCCAGCTGTGTAGGTCCAATTCCAATTTGAGTGATTACAATATGTCCCTCTATAGTTTCTCATCATTTTAATTTGAATATGACCTTCCCCTCAGCTTTGTGCCAAGTCATTCTGTACTGCTGATGCTCTCCAGTCATTGCTGCCTTTCTGCCCAGGGAAAAATAACAGCTTCTGCCCTGCATAGATACTACATCTGAAATCTAAGCAGTGGTAGCTGTCTAAAGAGTTTGTGAATTAATAGACAGAATTTATTAGCTAATGTTAGGTTTTTGCACTGCTGATCTTCCCTTATGTCTGACCACATACAAATAGTTTAATTTTTCTGCCATTATATCTTATTATGGAGAAGTTTCCTTAAACTTCCATCTTTCTCTTGTCTGCATGACACTGATGTGGACAAGAAACAGTCTAGCAGCTGATAGTATCTGTGAATGTCCTGAATTTTTGGCAATCTGCTTTTCCTAACATGCTTTATTTTTAAAATAAAATATTTGTTGGAAATTTAAATATTTTAAAATTACTTATTAACCTATGAATTCAGTACAAACATTGTGATGGAAACTATTTAAGAGAGAAAACTGAAATAAATTAGCTTATGTGTATTTGGAAACACAAATACCTACTGAAAAGTTAGAAAGAAATGACTCTGCCACATTGGCCTCTCTGTCCATATCCAGTTCCCTGAGGGTTTTGGCCCCCACACTGATGCATGTCAGGAATTTCCTATTTGTTTTTTACTGAACTATCCCCATCACTATGATGGTGCCATCTGGCATCCAGATATTATTGTTTGCCTTCTTCATTGCCCCGCCCCCCCCCTCCACGTCCTTTTTATGGCTAGCACCAGGGTTATTTATGGCACCATTTTAAAAGTTGGGTATAGTGTTAACATAAAAAAGCATTTTTCAAAAGTTAGGACAGAAATCTTTTAAACAACCCCACCACCATCCATAAAACTAATCTCATTATACATAGAAAAACCCATGCTTTTTTAATCACCACTGCTGTTCTTTCTGGCTCTGGCTGTCAAATTGTGCTTGTGTAACAAGCTCCAGTGAAAGAGGTCAGACAGGGAAATACTATGGCTTTTCCCTCAGCTAACATATTTCTAAGGCTTGGTGAATCGTCCCTTCAGAGATGGAAAACAAAGAATATGTATTACAACACAGGTCAGCAAGGTCTTCTCACATTAAACCATTGTCCTACTGAAAATGACAATAATTTCTTACCAACCTAGAGCATTTAATAGTAATTCTGTCAGCAATTAATATTTAATTGATCCCAAATACAGGTGCAGTAGGTGAGACAATACAAACAACTGTCTTTCCTAGTCTTCAAGTGGCTGAACTGGTTATGATTAATTCTTTGAGCAGCAGAACTGAAGATGATTTATTTAACATGGATTTATACTTGAATGCTGTATACATGTATAATATGGTGTCAGTTTTCTACCAATTAATTTAGTTCAGTAAAACATGTGGAAAATGCTGCCACTGAATTTCCTGGGTAATAGCAACCAAATTTGACAGAGGTAAAATTCTCTGTGATAACTTTATACCTCTGTCATAATTAGTTAACAGGAATAAATTCAGACATTACTGAGAGAAGAGGAAGGCAACTGACAGACATATACAGACAAAATTAAGCTGTAAGACTTGCTTCCTTTAGAAATTCCTGAAGAAATAAACAATGGAAGGCACCACATGCAGATGGAATAAAAATGAGTCAACTGCTGCTCTAGCAGCACTTGTTTGGGAAATACCACAAATTACAGGTGGAAGCACAATTGAAAAAAGAAAGTTCAGCTTTGTAACTCATAGTATGAAATTTCATAATAATTCTATTCAACAGAAGGTCACAAAAGTCACAAGAGAGCAGTACAGAGAAGTCAATGTATAAAATAAGTCTGCAGAAATTTTTCAGCTTTGCTTTTAATTTCCAATACAAAATAAACTTTGAGAAGGACTATCAAATTGCTTATAGATAGGGTTTGCTTTCTCTGCATGAAGAATGGTAAGGGTAACAGAGGGAGGGAAAGAATGGTCTGCTGACTATGAAGAATGACACTGTCTGTAGGGGAGAATGGATGCTGTGTCTTCCATTCTGTGGAAGGTGTGAGTAGTGATTCAAGAAAGCTCAGGAAGAGCCTCAGATTAAATGTAGGAAAACAACGAGTCCTCACTGACAACTGCCTAAAGTGCACTCATGAAATTGGTAATTATTGCACCAGAGCAGAGCAAATAGGAAAATCACATATGTGTGGCTTCTCTGAAGAAACTTCCATTACTCCAACAAAGCAAATATACTCCTGAAAACACAACACTGTGTTTTTGGCATCTGGCCTACTGTGCCACTGGGGGTCTGCTGTTGGTCTTTCTGCTCTACAGATGCTCATTTTCCCCTTGATGCTATTACCCTCTGCCCATCATTCCCTTCCTTCTAAACAAAGGTGTGTTATCTCAATGAAAGCCCATCCTGGCTGCTCAGCTCCTTCCCTCAAAACCTGCTCATCCAGCTCCACTCTACTGAATTGGAGAAAACAAATGGCTTCCTCAGAATTTTTTTTTTAATAACCTCTGGTATGTTTTCTGCAAATATTTACAGTAAAGTAACACACTAACACACTAGGCATCAGACAGTAAGAAACTGATGGTCATAGCTGGACACATCACACACTGTCTTACATCAGCTAGTGGCTGATCCAACATTTAAATCTACTGACTGTTCAGACCATCAAAACACCATGCACCTACACTCCAAACTGATCACACATCAACCAAAATATGTGAGTGATGGCCTAACATGTGTCAACATGGTAAGCCATGGAGTGTTACACTGTATCTCTGCATAGGTCCAGAAACACTGGCTGAAAAATGCATTATTATATAATACACCTTGCTTTTAAACTAGCTGGTGCATTTCAGTACCTACATATACCGATGAGGAAAAGTGATGCTATCAAATAGGCATCAGTGTTGACTATTGTTGGTATCTTGGTGAGTTCTGAATGTTTTGACTCTTTTTTTAATGCCATTACATACAGTTTTTCAATATAGTAGTCCAGAACTGTTTGAAGTTTGACATTAATGAAAAACACTATTAATAGTGAGGCAGTCAAAACCATTTTACAAGGAAGTTCACTGCTCAACAGATTAGATATTCTGAAATGATATTCATACAGATGTTACAGCTTATAGATAAGGCACTGTATGGACAGCGCTTTCAGCCCAAGTTTTCTAAGTTTTTGTTTGTACTTTCCATCTCATGCCTTATCACTAAAAATAATTCTAAACTAAACACAAGGCATGGATATCTCAAAGCTTTGGGAAAGTTTGAGTCAAGACCCCGACTTTGTGTCCATTATCTGGCTTGTATTAGTTAACACATTTAACTATCTGCAGTTACTTCAATGCCATGTTGTTTTCTCACCAAATCTACAAAAGGTTTCACATCTCCCAGAGTTGTGCTTTCCAGAGAGA